>CAXHWN010002333.1:0-118762 GCA_964020975.1 Hermodice carunculata | reverse complement strand
TTTGACCTCTTGGTTCAATTAGAATCTTGTGTACAGTCTTTGCTGGAATTGTGTGTCACCTAAGTGACAATAACCGGATCCAGGAGGTAAAGCAGGTCTAATTGTGTACGTCAAGGAGTGGGGTGGGGTGGTGGGGGGGGGGGGGGGGGCGGGCGGGCATACATCTGTTAGTTTGTGATTGCATTTGGGTTCAAAAGAAAGTTGGACAGTACCTGCCAGCTATATGAGGAGTTGCAAAAGCTGTGGCATTACTTTGAGTAAAGTGTGGCTGCTGTACTTCATTACTGACTCATGAGTACATGCACAAGCAAGCTACACTTGGAAAAACTAGCCAGTTGATTCATGACATGTTCACATCGTGTGAGGCAACAGACGGTTATACATTTTGCCTGTTGCAGTGTTCGCTGCTACCCAAAATACACAGACTAGTGTAAAATTCAATGATACCACAATTGCCTTAAAGATGAAGGATAGAGAGCCTTTTTCTTTACGTGTTTCAAAAGAAGACACCTTCAGCAACATTTGGTCAAAAGAAAAAAAAAATTATCTTCATTTAATACGTGAAATGAACAATAAAAGTTGTTGACATCACTGCTCTGTGTGGAAGCCTTGTCGCCGACATATTGATGGCCCAGAGAAGGCGGAAGTGACATAGTGACCTCTCAAGCTCATGACATGACCTGCTGGACCAGCTGATCTGGGTGAATCTTGTTTGACTTTGTCAAGTTGTTGAGTTACCCCGGTAAAAGTTTTATTTCTGACACAGTCATGAAGAATGATCATTTAGAGGGATATGCAGTCCAGCATGACTTTCAAGAGACAGTGGCTACTAGTAGTTCCAGTGAGGACAGTACTTCAGACTTTGAACTAAGACTGGGAACACAGAAGTGAGCTCCTGATATACTGACCATAGAGGTATTATAGACATTATACTGTCTGTATGGTACCTCTATGTACTGACTAACAGGTAGCTGGTCTTTTGAGTTAAAACATGTACTACCTTTACTGCAATCTCTGGGGAATAAAATACTGTCAAGTGTACCATAGACCTGAGAGAGAGAGAGAGAGAGAGAGAGAGAGAGAGAGAGAGAGAGAGAGAGAGAGAGAGAGGGGAGAGAGAGAGAGAGAGAGAGAGAGAGAGAGAGAGAGAGGAGAGAGAGAGAAGAGAGAGAGAGAGGAGAGAGAGAGAAGAGAGAGAGAGAGAGAGAGAGAGAGAGAGGAGAGAGAGAGAGAGAGAGAGAGAGAGAGAGAGAGAGAGAGAGAGAGAGAGAGAGAGAGAGAGAGTTAGAGAGAGAGAGTGAGAGAGAGAGAGAGAGAGATTTCAATGAAAATTATGCTCTTGCGGCAGCCGGTGGAATGAACAGCCTTTGGATTAATGTATGTGAAGTCCCAGTGAATAAAAATTTTGAAGAGTTTAACATTTAAGTGAAGATAATTTGCTGGCATAAACCCAGGCTGTGTATATTGCACGGAAAGAAGTGTGTACTCCAAGCTGTGTGGGGAGATGCCACCAGTGTACAGCAGACAGCATGATCAAGCCAGATAATTAGCCAAGTTAATTAGGTCAAGGAGATCATATAGCCTCTGGGACCCGCTGGAGTGCGTAAGGGTGGGAACAACTGCCACATGGGAACACAGTATACAAAGATCCCGACACATTGTGGCATAAGTTTGGCCAGAGCACTCAGTAGACAGCTCAGGCACAGCATTTGACATAGCAGCCTCCAGCTAGTGAGAGGTCATTATGTCACGATTTTGGGAGGTTGTCCGGATATAGAGCTTAGGCTCTGCCAAATATATAGGCATGCTGCAGTTGATACTTTATCATTGAAAATTATATTGATACTCGCTCACAGAAAAAAGGATATTGGATGCAAGAGTGACTTGCCTTTCCTTTGGTGTTAATATACTAAAATCAAGTCTGTTTGCTTAAAAATTTTTGTGTCCAGGTGTGTAGGTGCATACAATGGTAAATGCAATTAACAAATGTGACATCCAGCTTGACGGACATTTTGTAGATTTGTAGCTCAGCTGAGCTTGTCTTATGGCAATTCATCTGTCGCGGGCATCAGTATCTGTCCTTCAACAATTCACATTTTCAACTTCTCAAAAAGCTTCAGCTGGATTCACTTAAAACTTGGTGGTGATATACCTTGGGTGAGGTTCTACAAAGCTTGTGCAAATGGTCATGGTCCACTGTTGTTTGGATTTTTTTATGAACTTTTTGTTCATTTTTGGGCAAATCCTGGAAGAAACTTTCTTCTCGGAGATCGGCAAGCCAATTGCTTTGAAATTTTAAAGGGATGCTACTGGGAGAACCCTGGGAAATATAGTTTGTGGAAGGGTCAAACTAAAGTATTCACTAGGTGATGATTTTCTGCATCTCTAATTTTTAAACAATTCTTTTCAATTTGAGTGTTTATGGGTAACTGCATACATTCCCATTCATTACAATGCAAGTCACTGAGATTGCAACGGTAAGTCACATTTTTTATTTCTCCAAAATGGTCCACCAGTTTCACTTCAAACTTGATGGGGGTGTATCTTGTGTTGTTCTTTACCAATTTTGTTCAAGTGATGACAGTCTAGTGTTTTTTGAAATTTTGGAGAATTTTTTTGGTTTATTAAAATAAAAATCTGCTCCAAGACTGTCAAGCCTATTGCTTTGAAATTGCACACTGACACTCCTGAGGACATCTAAACCTTAATTTATTCAAAATGTGGCACTGTGATTATTTTTCACTTTTTTTTTTAAATTTTGTGTGTTGTCACTTTTGTCAAGTAATTCTCCCAAACTGTAGTGATAAACATGCCAAGAAATCAAAATAATAAGTGATCCCTTCCACCAGAAGTACCAGGCAGGGGTCAGAGGTGAGGCAACAAAGCACTGTGCTTTTGCCAGGAACCTTGAAAGGGACAAGATGCTTGTTGAGAAGTCTACCTTAACAGAATTCCTGGCACCTGACAGAAGACACATAGTGAAGGGACTGTGATGAGGTTAGTGCAACAGCACAACACCATTACTTGGATCTTGGTTATTCAGACGTATTGGGAATGTACGTGGACTTGACCAAATATGTTGACTGCATGGTGTTGCTGTCATTTTCTGATTTTCAACAAATTATTAAACTTAAAAAAAAAATCGGAGAGAGGATATGTACATGTTAGTAACAGTGATGATGGTCTTAAGCAAAGGGGACTTGAAATCATTCTAAAGTTCACAAGACCACTTCAGTGCATGTGTGTAAGGCTAGCTGAGCACGGGACTGTCGCAGTCCTCTCGTTTTTTCCTGGTAATGAAAGTACATCAGCCATACTTTATAGCAAATCCTCTAACTGATTAGGTCCATGGTGAACTGTAGGTGTGTGCATTAATTCTGTCACTTTCTCTTTATAAGTAAAGCAGACGTGGAACAGTCTGAGACCTACAAGCTGGTACAGGAAATGGAACAGAGGAGTCGATCAGGTGGAGGGCAGCGCGGGCCTCGCTGACACCACAGACTTCAGGTACTCTGTCATCAAGAGGACTTTATTTCACACTTAGCTCTATTTCAACTGCCTGCACATAGGGGACATTAGTTGAGGATAACCTTAATGAATTAAGTTTCAAAATGAAGACACAAAAATGAATGAACCGTGTCTTTGATGCTACATAATTGAAGCCACAAAGGTGTGTCATATTCCAAAAGTAGGTCACTAGGTCAAGTGTCTGAATTTTACTGACATATCCTTGTAAAATCTTGTCTGGGCTATAATTCCTTCACTATTTAACTATTTTTTTTATATAATTATTCAATTTAGTTTCAGGAAACTTCACACACACATATCTTGGCCTAAAGGTGTGCCATGAAACAAAACTTGGTCACGAAGTCAAGATGATACAATTATATAAAGATACATTACACTTCATATCAAGGCTGTAATTTTGTTGCACTTCAACTTAGATTAATTTTACTTCTGACACAAGTGCATTTGGACATAAGGATGAGTCATGTATCAAAAGTAGGCCACAAAGTGAAGTATCTGGGTCACAGTGACATATCATTGTAAAATCGTGTCCAAGCTATAATTCCTGTACTACTTGGTATAGTTTCATGAAACTTCACACACATATATATCTTGACCTAAAGATGTGTCATGAAACAAAAGTAGATCACTAGGTCAAGTATCCGGGTCACGATACAATCATGTAAAACTTCATGACACTTCATGTCCTGGCTGTTATTCTATTATCCTTTGACGTAGGATCATAAAAACTTTACACACCGGTGTATCTAGACACAAGAGTGTGCCATGCATAAAGATAGGTCACTAGGTCAAGTATCTGGGTCACAGTGAGATGTCCTTGTAAATTCATGTCTGGTTGAAATTCATTTAATCTTTAACTTAATTTCATGAAACTTTACACATGCATATATCTTGACCTTAAGGTGTGTCATGAAGTAAACTAGGTCACTAGATCAAGTATCTGGGTCACTGGTATACCCTTGTAAAATCGGGTCTGGACTGTAATTCCTTTACTCATTGAGTGAGTGTAATGAAACATCATATACACATATCTTGCCAAAAAAATAGGTAATGAACAAAAGTAGGTTACTAGGATAAGTATCTGGGTCATGGTGATGCCCTTATATAAAACTGTAATAGACTCGCTTGTGTCAGGACCATTATTCACTTGTCCTTCAACTCAGATTAATGAAGCTTTAGACACTGGTGCATCTTTGGGTAAGGGTGTGTCATAAAAAAAGTAGGTCATGAGGTAAAGTATCTGGGTCACAATGACATATCTTTATAAAATCATGTCTGGGCTGTAATTCCTTCACTATTTAAGTTAGGTTAATGAAACTTTACATACACACATCTTGACCCAAAGGTGTGTCGTGAAACAAAAGTAGGTTACTAGGTCGAGTGTCTGGGTCAGAGTGACATATATTTGTGAAATGATGTGCAGGCAATAATTCCTTTACTATTTGACTTAGTTTAATGAAACTTGACACACACATATATCTTGACCTAAAGGTGTGTCAAGAAATAAAAGTAGGCCACTAAGTCAAGTATTTAGGTCATGGAGAAAGCCTATTTTTATTGACTACAGTCATTTCAAAATGAGACCTGTGATTAGCAACCTTATAAATGAGGCGATGGGGCCATGGATCCAGCAATCTCTTATTGCATTTTCATTTTAATAGCATTCAATATACAATGTATTTGTTGCAGGAGTGAGTCCTATATGCCAGAAAAGTGCATTCATGGTGAGACTGTCTCTGGGGTAATGAACCATCAACATAACATGGCATCTGCATGTGTCTCCTCTTTCTGCAACAGGCGAGAAGATGTATGTGTATATATGTGTATGGAGACTGGGAGGAACATTTGTGAAGTGGGAGCAATCACGGACAAGTCCAGAAATATATAATGGAAAAGACAATGACCAGGTAATCAATGGTCCTCTCCTGCAAATTTTGGAAAAGTGGGGTGCCAAGTGGTGCACTCTGAGGCTGAAAGACAATTGTATATTGATTGTGAAATGTATGTGGATGAATCTGGAAACCAAAGAAATTTGGGAGGGTGGCTGGACCCGCCCATTACAATAGTTGAGTGGCATCTTACCATAAATGTCATTTATTTTGTAATGTTTTGTGAGGAAAGACAGTAATTTGTAGCTCCAGTGTGTTGCATACAAGTTTCCACACAGGTATAAACTATTTTTCCCCCTTCCAATTTAATGACGTAGTTTTTTCTGCTGGTGGTGTGTCAAACGTATAAAACGTGAAAAAAAGATGAAATTGTACATTGTAATATTTGATTTTCTTTGTGATGAGATTGATGTTATGAAATATACTCTTTGTAAAAAATTTAATCTTCATGGAATCTTTTCAGTTTGTTTGAGGTGTTATGTAAATGGACTTTCATGCCCCCTTCTCAACCATTGATTAAATGTTTTTTAGCATTTTGTGAAGTCACAATGGATCCCAGGCCCATGGTTACTATTGAACACTAATATTAAAGTACCTTTGGAGGTCCATTTGGTGTTGTTAATTTGGAGCTTGATTTACCTGGACAGGTCATACTGACATATTGGCTTATATCTTGGTAACAGTGGATCCTGGCAGTTTTCATTTATTAAAGCTGACCCCCCAAGACTGTGTGAATGCAGACTGGTATTTGCAAACAGTGCTGATGGTCTTTGAAGAAGAGTAACCTTGATATTAGTACAAAGTTCACAGGACTACTTCAGTCTTTGCATCCAAGGTCATCTGATTGCCACAGAGCTCGTGTTCTTTAGTGAAGTCTAAAACTGGAATATCAGCAAGGAGCGCAAAATATCGCACATGTGAGAGAAAACAAGTGAGCATGGATTGGCATTGTTCAAAACATGGCACATGTGAGAGGAAACAAATGAGCATGGCTTGGCATTGGTCAAAACATGGCACATGTGAGAGGAAACAAAGGAGCATGGCTTGGCATTGTTCAACACAGGATTCTGGAATACATAGCCTTGGTGGGAAGTAAATACGTGTGGCGTTGAATTACCTAGGACAGCACCAGAGTGCTATCTTTAAATAGAGATGTCAGCTGTTATAGTGAAACATCTCTCAAGCAGATGCTTGGTGCTAGGAGATAATTCCACTTGGCTTCAACTGTCCATCTTGACTGGCAACTTTAACAAGCGTCATCTAATGGCAAACCCAGGCTGCAAATATTCACAAGTAGAGATATCTATAGTTCAAAATGTGGATGTCTGCATTAAAATACAGTTATCTGCATTTAATAAAGATATCTGTGTTTGTAATTCAGGTATTTGTATTTCTAATTCAGATATTTACATTTCTAATACAGATGTCTGTATTTCTAATTCAGATATCTGTATTAGAAATATAGATATATCTATTTATTTTTGCTTCGTAGTGAGAATATGGTTAATAATGGATGCCTGTGCACCCTTCTATTACTTAAGAGAGCTCCAGGGAGCTTATCTCTTCAAAAGTCTTACCTCAAATGTAATCCAAGCCTAGGGCACAATGAAGCGGACCCCAGTCCTGCTCTTTCATCTCACACAGTGAAACCCATGCCATGCATCTAGACTATAGCAATTTCACAAGGGAGCATTCCAATGCTGTCTTGCTAATGTTGTTGACATAGAATTATCTGTATTAGAAAAAAACCCCAGATATCTGAATTAGAAGTACAAGTATCTGTGAGTATTTACAGGTTTAGCTTGTCACATAGCCAAGACCTGTGATAATCTATTAAACAATAAAACGTAGCATGCCAAATCAACCTTTATAATAGCATTATGTCCGGCAAGCGGGGTGAAAATTGGATGGTGATTGGGGACTGTTTATTACTGTGAGCTGATTATATGTATCAAGCAGACTGATGTTATGAACAGCCATTCATTCATTACGTCATCATTATCACAAGGCAGGCAGGTGACAGCAAAAATGGAATTTGTAACATCACCATAGCTTAGTGACTTTTTAGCTCTGCTGACCACAGGTCACAGAGCTCATGCGATCACTCATGTCTGTCCATCTGTAAACTTTTGCCTATGAGTGTGATACAGTTTGCAAGATAGCCCCATCATGTAACTTTCAAAACTTACCAAGTGTATAAAAGTCTGAGTCGATATTGGTGGCACCACATACAGGATTATGTAATATATGGGTCAAACTTGGACAATCTTGTGAGCACTCTAGCATTCTTAATACTTGATAGATGTTCATGAAATTTAGTGAGATTGTGGAGGAGGTCAAAATCTCAGTTGCTTATGATGTTTTTTGAGTCAGGCCCATATGACTTTTCGGACTTTTAAACTGTATGATAATCTGCATGGTCTTTAATGTTGGTGGCGCCACCTACATTATTATTTAACATGTGGGTCAAAATGTAAAAATCTTGTGACCAGTCCAGCATCCTTAATTTTTTATGGCAGAAGGTGCCCCTACAGGTCTGGGTGTCTTCCCCCAACTTCCCCTTTGCCTATGCTTATGATTCAAGCTCTCACACCCGGGAACTCGGCAAGTATACTTAGGCATTGGTGGTTTGCCAGGCACTCTGCCTTATGATCCAAGCACTCGGACTGACCGATGTGCTGGCTCTCCGTACTTCTCGGACTTGCAATTTGAGCACTCAGACCGGCTGAAGTTCTGGAAGGCTCAGACAGGAACATGTAGATTTACCATCAGGATGCCCCGGTTTGCATGATTGCTGCTGCTCCAAGTGCTTGGACCCAGAAGACGGAGATCTCGACAGCTGCAATCTACGCTTGGCTGACTTCCTTGGAGCTGAGTCCGAAGAAGAAACAGCCTGCTTAGAGGGGGCTAGCAATGCACGGAGCATCTCAGCCGCATCCTCATGCTCTTTGACATAGACTCCAAAGCAAGGGCGAGCTTTGGGTCCGTGCCTAGAGCAGAAGCGAGGGGTAAAGACGGATGTTCGTAATCCCCTTGTGGTGATTTCTTTCTTCCTGACTTTCAACTCTGACTTCTGTTCACCTTACTCCCCCGTGGGGTTTCTGGTATTGAGACATCCATCAAATGGGACTGCGGAGGAACTGAAGTAAGTCTACGCTCTTTCCCATCAGCCACATGAGACTGCAGATGAACTGAAGTAATAAGTCTGTGCTTTTTCTCATGGGGGGTCTGTTGTGAAGACTCAATGGAGTTTGTCATCGCCGCCCAGCGTTCGGCAGCTAGGACCTGCCGCCTACACCTTGCATGATCAGACTTTCTCTGTGCCTGCTCAAAGAGCAGCCCTTTGTCTTTTCCTGAATCCTGACAGTATTTGCAAGTTTGATTGCGAGAGCAAACTTGACCCAACTGCAGGCGACAACCATAGCAGTCTGGATGGTTGTCCCAAGCCACCATGTAGTGGTTCTGTGAATCCAATTTCTGCCCATGATCCAACAAGGACAAGGATGTAGGGAGAGTGGTCACTGGATCAACACCCATAGCCTGACTCTGAAAGGAGGCAATAGCCTGGTGTGCATGGCTTTCCCTCTCTCTGCGTTCTGTTTGCTGAGATACCATCTTGAAAATCTAGGTTTCAAGCCAATCTACCAGCTTTACTCCCAACTGTTTCAGTGGTATCTGAACACAGAATCAAATTTCTAGATCTCCGAAGATCCCCAGACTGCTGAGAAAAGATTTTCTGCAGATAAGGGCCTGCATAAAGCGCTATAGAAGAGAGTGTGAACAAAAGTTCACAGAGCTTCAACTGGAAAAGGCAAGCCAGTGATGAGGAAGGATGAAACAGGGAGCATGGGCACTGGGAGTCACCACCAGTTCCACAGGAACTGAGAGATGGTGCCATGGGACCATCAGGTTTTCTTGAATCAAGTGAGTGAACTCAATTTGATTTCATGGGCATTCAGCCCAGACACAGAGGTCTTGGCAAACTGTGGTCAAGAGGTCACGTTATGTAACTAATGAGTTCATTACAGAATAAGATTCAGGGCTTCACTTACCAATGGTGTCCCACATTATATATTATGTGGCATCTAAAATGGAGCATGTGAGAATACTTGTCAGCACAATGCTGACATTACCTTTCAAAAACATGTATTATCAATCCATAAAATTGTTTTCCACCTGTAAAAGATGAAAATGAAACTGTATTCTTATTATATTTTATTGTTTTGGTGAAGTTGAAGGAAAATTGTGTCAAATACATGTGAAATCACATGGCCAATTTCTTTGAAGTTGCATAGGGGCACCATGGGTGCCCTTAGACCCTATAAGGTGTTCTGTGCGTGATACCTTTTTACTACAAATAATTTTCCAGTCTAGGTTATAGTTTTGTGTTTCAGCTCAGCTGACTTGTCAGTCAGCTGAGTGTATAGGAAGGCCTGTCATCCGTCCTTCATCCTTCCATCCACAATTTACATTTTCGTCTTCTTCTCCATAACTGTTAGCCAGATTCACTTCAAACTTGGTGGGGATGTACCTTGTATGAGTCTCTACAAAGTGTGTCAAAATGGTCATGGTCCAATTGTTTCATTTTTTTGCAAAATCTTAAAATATCTTCTCAGAAATATCTTGGCCAATTGCTTCTAAGTTGCATAGGGACACTTCTGGGTACCCTTGGACTGTAGTTTATTCAACAGATGGCACTGTGATTTTTTTTTTTTTTTCATGAATTTGAGTGTGTTTTTTGGCTCTTTTCACCTCCTCCAAAATCATCACTCAGATAATGCCGAAAAGATGGTGTACATGTTCCTTGTAGAAGGGTTACATAAACTTGTTCACCAGGCAGCGTTGCTATGGATCCCTGATTTATAAAAAGTTTTTCAATTCAGGCACGTATTAGTCCATGCATACATTCCTGTTGATTAGAATGTAAGTGAATCGGGATTGTGGTAATTCACATTTTTCAACTTCTTCTCCAAAACCTTTAGCCAGATTCACTTCGAAGTTGTTGGGAATGTACCTTCAGTGGGTCTCTACCAATTTGTTCAAATGGTCACGGTATAGTGATTTTTAGCTCAGCTGACTTGTCAGTCAGCTGAGCTTTTGTGAGGGTCTGTCCTCCATCTCTATCGCAGCAAAGAAATGCGTTTTAAAACAAGTTGCTAACATACTAACTTAAGTTCTGAAACTTGTCCAAAAAATCCCATACTAATTATTATGAAAGAGTTCATACATACACAAGAGTGAATTGGATGTGGAATACTGCAAGTACCATGGGTATCTTACAGGACATAGATAAGATCAACAAGAAGGAAGATGCCAAATCTATCCAAACCTTTGATTTTTCAACATTGTGTATCTTGGTTATCAAAGACCTAAAGGAAGTGTTAATTTCAATGTTGCACAAGGCATGCAAAGGAGGAACATGTCAATACACTTCCAACACTGACGCAAGATTTGACAAAGGAAAGGATAAAAGAAAATGTTACACCAAAGAGGAATGTTCTGATTTGATAAAGTATATCATCAACAATGCATACTTCAGCTTTGGTAATGAAGTATTTCGACAAATAGTGGGAAAACCCATGGGAACTGATCCAGCTCCTTATATTGCCAATTTATGTCAACATTATTATGAATCCAAATGGATGGAAGAATTGGCAAAAACAAACTACACTGCTGCAAGAAGATTCTATTCACATACTGGAACATTTATCGATGATCATGTACTCTCAACAACAAGGATAGATCAAGAAACATTGGAAGGGAATTTACCCAAAAGAACTCATTTTAAATGAAGAAAATGAGAGTGACAATAAGGCAACTTTCCTTGATATTGAAATAGGGATTGACAACAAACAGTATGTGACAAAGGCTTTTGACAAACGAGAACAATTCAAGTTTGACATAGTTTCATATCCTGATATTACTGGAAACATTCCACAGAACCTAGCCTATGGTGTGGTCATTGGACAGGTTTTACACATTAGCAGAAACACATCACAAATAAGTGAATTTGTAAGGAGAATAAGAATATTGATGAATAAACTATGCCACAAAACCTATGACACCAAAAAGCTATATAAAACTCTGATTATGTGTTTCCATAGATATGAAACAATACGGACAAAATACAACACTCATTCCAAGACACTAATAGATTATATTATTCTATTGATTTAGGTAGGGCTAACATAGAAGTGGTGGTAGGGTGATAGTTGGTATACCACTAAGTTAATTTAAACCCACCTAGAGATTTTCTCTAGTCTGTCTAAAGTCAGATGCCATCATTCATTATTGGCTCCTCCTATTTCATCACTTGGGTGAAGAGGTGACTATAGTCCGTTATCTTAAACACTCACTTCACGATCATTGTTTGTACATAAGTGTAGCATACGCAGAGACATCCATCGATAGTCCATCATCTGTTGTCAATCCACAATTCATGTTTTTTTATTTATTCTCAAACACCATCACCTAAATTCACTTCAAACTTGGTAGGGATGTGTCTTCAGTGGGTCTCTACCAAGTTTGTTCAAATGGTCACACTCGAATGATTTTTGGATTTTTTATGAATTTTTTTGTGTTTTTTTGGGGCTAACCTTAAAACATCTTCTCAGGAACTGCTCACCCAGTTGCTTTAATATCACACAGGAACACTCCAAGGGACTCCTAATTCTTAATTTGTTCACCAGGTGGCACTGCAATTTTTTTATGATTTTTTTTGTGTGTTACAGCTATTTTGAATTCTTCTCCAGAACCATCACTCAGATTAAGCTGAAACTTTGTGGATATGTGCCTTGTGAAAGGGTCAAACAAAGTTGTTGGCGCTGCTGTGGATTCTTAATTTTTAACAACTTTTTCAATTTGGGTACTTATCAATAAATGCCCCTTTCCTATTGATTACCATATAAGTCAATGGGCATTCTAATGCTAATTCACATTTTTGACGTCTTTTCTGAAACCATCAAATTTTTCAATGATTTTTTGTGTGTTATTGCTATATTTCCTGTTGATTACTATATAACTCAATGGGCAGTCGAATGTTAATTCACAGTTTGACTTCTTCAAAACCCTCATTCAGATTGACTTCAATTTTGGGTGGGTTTCTAGCAGATTTGTTCAAATGGACATGCTTCATAGATTTTAAAATTTTTTTATCTTTTTTGGACAAATTTTAAAAAAGTGCAAGGGTATATGTATGTATATGGACATGTCAGCAGAGCACAGGACTGTCCCAGTCCTCTTGTTCAAAGAATTTCTTGTGTTTTTGCTTTTCTGGACTTTTTCTTTCCTAAACCAAGAATTGGATCTTTTTCAGACTTATTGGGGATGTAAGTGCACTTGATCTCGACCAAGTTTGTTCACTACATGGTGGTGCTGTCTCTTTTTTGTTTTTAACAAATTATCAAAATTTGGGACATTTGCTGAGGGGATATCTCCATGTTACCAATAGTGATGATGGTCTTAACCTTTTCAGTGCTGGAAGTGACTATAGTTGCACAAAAGTAGCATGCTGGAAGAGACTGTAGTCAAATTTACATTGTTGATGTCTATAAGTGCGACAAAAGACAAACTGTCAAAGCTATTTTTTCAGATACACCTAACTACCAATGTGTTTACCAGTTCATATATTAGTCTCTGTTATGGATGTATTATAAAAAGTGTCACATCCCAAGTCGCATGATGGCCTCAGAGCACCTTGATGATTTGTGACCAATACAAGATGGCAAGCCATAGAAGCCAAGGGAGCAGGCAGTCTAGACGGTGCAGCAGGGGCTTCAAAACAGTGGATATTGTCCCCTTGAATTGCTAAATTAATGTGTTAAAATTATATCAAATGTTGCCAAAATGTCTCATTTCATCTCTTTACTACTTTGTTTGGTATTATAAATGGACGTTTGAGTGATTAAAAACTGTATACACTCAAGTAACACTTAAATTTGAGGGCAAACAGTAAAAAGTCAATTGGCAGCCCAGCCACATGACTGTCAGTGACCTTGACCTACTCATAGTAACAGATATGCAAAGGCACGGATTTTATGCTCGTGGTGGTAACAGTTTGAGAATATGCTCTCTTGTGTTCTTATGAGATACTTACTGATCTTCCTAACATATGTTTTAAACTCAGCTGGCTTATCAGTTAGCAGAGCTTATGCCATCACTTCATCCATCGTCTGTCATCCATCAGTCGTTAATGAGATTATCCATTCACAGTTCACATTTTCAACTACTTCTCCAAAACCTTCAGGAAGATTTGCTTCAAACTTGGTGGCAATGTACGTTGGGTTAGTCTCTACCAAATATGTTAAAATGGTCATGCTCCAATGATTTTTGGATTTTTTATGAGTTTTTTGTTGTTTTGGGGGGGATATCTCAAAAAAGATCATCTCCAAAACTGCTCACCCAATTACTTTAATATCACACAGGAACATTCCTAGGGACTCCTAGTTCTTAATTTGTTCACCAGGTGGTGCTACAATTTTCTTATTTTTGGGGCGTTTTTGTGTGTGTGTGTTTTCAGCATTTTTGACGTCTTCTCTTGAACCTTCACTCAGATTCAGCTGAAACTTGGTGGATATGTGCCTTGTTAAAGGGTCAAACAAACTTGGTCACTAAATGTCACTGCTGTGGATTCCTGATTTTTGATGATTTTTTCAATTCGGGTTCTTTTATTGGCAAATGCACCTTTCCTATTGATTACTATGCAAGTCAATGGGGATTCCAACACTTTTTCAACTTCTCTGAAAGCATCATCCAGATTGACTTCAAACTTGGTGGCTATGTACCTTAGGTGGGTCTCTACCAGTTTGTTCAAATGGTTATGGTCCAATGATTTTTAGACTTTTTAACGAGGTTTTTTAGGTCAGCTGACTAGTGAGTCAGCTGAGCTTTTGTGAGGGTCCGTCGTCCGTCCGTTGTCCGTCTGTCCACAAGTCACATTTTCGACTTCTTCTCAGAAAACCTCTGTCCAGATCCACTTCAAACTTGGTGGGGATGTGCCTTGGGTGGGTCTCTACCAAGTTTGTTCAAATGGTCACGGTCCAGTGATTTTTGGATTTTTAATGAATTTTTTTATTTTTTAGGCAAATCTTAAAAAATCTTCTTGTCTGCAACCGCTCACCCAATTGCTTTGATATCACACAGGTACACTCCCTGGGACTCCCTAATTTGTTCACCAGGTGGCACTGCAATTTTTTTCTAAATTTTTTATGAATTTTACTGTGTTATAGCTATTTTTGACTTCTTCTCCAGAACCGTCACTCAGATTAAGCTGAAACATGGTGGATATGTTTCTTGTAGAAGGGTCAAGCAAAGTTGTTCACTATGTGGCACTGCTTTGGATTCCTGATTTTGAAGGATTTGCAATTCTGGTACTTATCGGTTAATGCAGCTTTCCTATTGATTACTATGTAAGTCAATGGGCATTCTAATGCTAATTCACAGGATAACTGACATGAAATTTACTGTTTACTTGCTAACTTGAGATCTGTTTTGAGTTAGTACCGTGATGCTGCACATGTTAATGTTTCTGTGTGAAGGTCATGCTTAGACAGTACATGAATGACCTTGACCTCGTTTCTGGGGTCACAGTGCAACATATATGAATTTTACTCTTCATTACAATTAGAGAACTACTTGAACCTTGATGTTGCACATGTTAGTGTTCTTGTGTAAAGGTAAGACTTACGCAGAACATGGGTGACCTTGATCCTTTCCCAAGTTCATAGAGCTACAAGTGTGATGAATGTCAAGATCAGCTGAGCATGGGCTGTTCACACAGCCCTCTTGTTTGTTCTTTTATTGGGCAAATCTTAAGAAATTTTCTTCAAAGAAATCACTTCTCCAAGTGCTTTGATATCACACAAGAACACTTCTAGGGACTCCTAGTTCTTAATTTGTTCACCAGGTAGCACTGCATTTTTTTTTCTAATTTCTTATTATGTTTTGTGTGTTTTTGCTATTTTGGCATCTTCTCCAGGACTGTATATCAGATTAAGCTGAAACTTGATGGATATGTTCCTTGTGAAAGGGTCAAACAAAGTTATTTACTAGTGGCACTGCTGTGTATTCCTAATTTTTAATGATTTTTTCAGTTTGGGTACGTACCAATAAATGCACCGTTTCTATTGACTATTCTGTAAAATCAATGGGCATTCTAACGCTCAATATCATGTATTTCTCCATCAAGTGGCAATGTTTGTTTTATAGTTCTCTTTAAATATTCTTCAATTTTTCATGGGCCAGTAAAATTTATCTTTTGGCAAATCTTTGAAATACTTCTAAATGCCATATGCACCAAGCTTTAGGTCAACACAGATCTATTCAGTTACAGATTTGATTTTGGGAACAAGCTTAGGTCAGCTGAGCATGAGCTGTTCACACAGTCCTCTAGTTCCAGAATATGCCACGGAATGAATGAACACAAATGGAGGATTCATATGGTTCTAATGAGAGATAAAAGGGATATTGATGTACTGAATTATCAATTAATAGGCTAAAATGGGAGAAATTGTTGCCAGAATATCTCTTTTTATATTTCCACTGTATTCTTTGGTATTGTAAATGGGTTTTGGAGGGCTTCATAATGTTAAAGAGTCAAATGATGCTAAAATTTGGCGAAAAAATAAAATCCAAGATGGCGACCGGATCATGTGACCTTATGTGAGCTAAATCTTTTTTTAGCAAACCTATAATCGTAAGACTATTTGGTTGTGGCATAGCTGTCCATATGCCAAGTCCTGTCATTTTCTGTCAAAATTGCTGATTTAAAATGGCAGTCAGAGCTTGTCCATTGTAGGAATGTGGCAGGGAAAGGATTAAAAAAAGGTGACCTTGACATTCTGAAGTTTGCAGGACCAATTCAGTCTTTGCATGTACTATCACAATCTTCTTGTTTACTTGTCCAAAACAGTTGGCCAGATTTACTTCAAACTTAGTGGGAATGTACCTTGGTTGGGTTTTGGAATGAGTTTCTTCAAATGGTCATGCTGCATTAACTGTTTGATCTTTTAGCTCTCCTAACCAAATGTGGCAGAGCTTGCGATCACCCAAGTCTGACTCATGTGATCATCCATGTCTGTCTCATGTGAGCACCCTTGTCTGCCTCATGCGATCATTCATGTCTGACTTACATGATCACCCATGTCTGTCTCATGTGATCACCCATGTCTGTCCCATGTGATCACCCATGTCTCACTCATGTGATCACCCATGTCTGTCTCATGTGATCAGCCATGTCTATCTCATGTGATCACCCGTGTCTGTCTCATGTGATCAGCCATGTCTGTCCATCTGTAAACTTTGTGTTGGTGAATGTGATGCCCTCGATGGTTTTCCTGTTTGCCGCCATAACTTCAGGAATTCACTGTACAGTGGTCCGGGTCTTGTGAGGCCCCTCTCAAGAGAGGCCACTTTCCCATGCAGCAAGTATGGCATTTTCATTATATTTTGCCCCTCAAAACAGACACCTCCCTTATGAGGCCACACTTTTGGTGAATTTGGTGTGGCCTTATAAGAAGGGGAATACTGTATGTAAATCTGCATTGAGTTTGATGTTGGTGGCACCAGTGATGTAATACATGGGTCAAAATGTGTAAAACTTGTGAATCTTGCAGCATGTTTAATTTTCGACGGATTTTGGTGAAATTCATTTGGGTTGTTGAGGAAGACCAAATCTTGGTTGTGTTGGGTACCAGTGGCTCAATTTACAACTTGACGGAAATGTTTTGAACAAGATAGAATTCAATACCTAAAAAAATAATTAAGCAACACATTTTAAATTTGTAGCATTTATAGTTTATGCCCAACACTAGCATATTATGTAATGTGGTAGCCTTGACCTATTTTATGTAGGTCACCAGGCCAGTAAACTTGAGACAATACAGTCTATGCATAAGTTCACCAATCAGGAAAACCCCGGCAGCTGTCCCATTACGAAAGCGAGGCATGCGGGCTCATTTTCTGCTACCAGATGGCGTGCTGTGCACCTTCTCAAAAGTGCTCACAATAATGCATGATGGCGAACACTAATCTTGTTTGTGTCAACATAAGAGAAAAGCAGGAAATGGACCAAATACAGGAGGTGTATAGAAGTTAACCATTGTAGATCATTGGCAGAGGGAGTACGGAAAGCATTGATAGTTAGAACGTTGAGTGACAAGGCAAATTATCATTGTAAACCACCACTGACTGTTGTGTAGTGGGCTGTAATGTTGATACCAGGAAGAAACGTCAAACTGACAAATATCAAAAATAAAAGTGCCGCCTTATTCCTTCCATCCCCTGGTATTCCTTTGTCTTTCAAATACTTTTTCAGCCACCCTAGATCCTGTTTTTTTGAAGAAATCATGATCTGTGTTTCACTCCTCGTTACTTGCTGTATTCAGTAGCGCTGTAGCCTATGTGGTAAGACTGAGAGGCCCGCAAATTACCCAGAAACCTGTGCATGCCTGGCTCTGATATCGGACTCTCCGCTGGATTTCCCTGCTTGGTGAACTTATGCATAGACCGTATTGATTTGGTGATGATGGGGTATAGTTTGGACATCATTTTTCTTGAATGCATGTTACAGAAAGCTCTATATGGTGACCAACTTTTGGAGTGACCATAGGGGTCAAAAATGTTAAAATCTTGTGAACACTCTGGTATGTGTAATTTTTGTGAATCTTAATGAATTGAAATTCAGTGGTGTTGTGGAGGAGGTCAACATCTGCTTGATTGCTTTTGATACTAGTGGCGCCAATATAACAGTTTGACAGAAATTTGGGCCACCCACTCGAACAATAAAAGCACAAACTCACACAAAGTGTTCTTGTTTTATTTTGAATCTCTGTATTCATGTACAATGTAATCCATTAAAGGTCAGCAGAGCATTAGGCCCATGAGTCTTTGGTTTGTGATTTTTTTTTTTTTTTTTTTTTTTTTTTTGAATAAAAGGTCAGAAAATCTTCTCCAAAACTACTGTTAGTAGTTTTTACCTCAGCTGACTTGTCAGTCAGCTGAGGTTCTTTGAGGGTCCGTCGTCCGTCCGTCGTCCGTCCGTCCGTCCGTCCGTCCGTCGTCCGTCCGTCCGTCGTCCACAATTCACATTTTCGACTTCTTCTCAAAAACTGTCAGCCAGATTCACTTCAAACTTGGTGGAAATGTGCCTTGGGTGGGTCTCTACCAAGTTTGTTCAAATGGTCACGGTCCTCTGATTTTTGGATTTTTAATGAATTTTTTTGTTCTTTTTTGGGTAAATCTTAAAAAATCTTCTTCTCCGAAACCGCTCACCCAATTGCTTTAATATCACACAGGAACACTCCCTGGTACTCCTAGTTCTTAATTTGTTCACCAGGTGGTGCTGCAATTTTTTCCTAATTTTTTATGAATTTTTGTGTGTTATAGCTATTTTCGACTTCTTCTCCAGAACCGTCACTCAGATTAAGCTGAAACATTGTGGATATGTTCCTTGTAGAAGGGTCAAACAAAGTTGTTCACTATGTGGGAATGCTGCAGATTCCTGATTTTTAACGATTTTTTCAATTTGGGTACTTGTCAGTCAATGCAGCTTTCCTATTGATTACTATGGAAGTCAATGGGCATTCTAATGCTAATTCACATTTTTGACTTCTTCTCCAAAACCGTCATGCAGATTAACTTCAAACTTGGTGGCAATGTACCTTGGGTGAGTTTCTACCAATTTTGTGCAAATGTTCATGCTCCAGTGATTTTTGGATTTTTAATGAATTTTTTTGTTCTTTTTTTTGGACAAATCTTAAAAAATCTTCTTCTCCGAAACTGCGTACCCAATTGCTTTGATATCATACATAGACACTCCCGGGGACACCTAGTTCCCAATTTGTTCACCAGGTGGCGCTGCAATTTTTAAAGGAATTTTTTGTATGGTTTTGCTATTTTTCACTTGTAGTCAGAACGGTCCCTCAGATTAAGCTAAAATGTGATGGATATGTTGTTGTGGAAGGGTCAAACAGTTGTTTACTAGGTGGCACTGTTTTGGATTCCTGATTTTTAAGGATTTTCTATTCGGGTACTTATTGTTCGATGCAGCTTTCCTATTGATTACTATGTAAGTCAATGGGCATTCTAATGCTAATTCACAGGACAACTGACACGAAATTTACTGTTAACTTGATAACTTGAGATCTGTTTTGAGTTAGCTACACATGTTAATTATTCTGTATGAAGGTCATGCTGAGACAGTACATGAATGACCTTGACCTCGTTTGTGGGGTCACAGTGCAACATACATGAATTTTACTCTTCATTATAACTTGAGAACTACTTGAACTTTGATGTTGCACATGTAAGTGTTCTTCTATAAAGGTCAGACTTACTGAGAACATGGTGTCCTTGATCCTTTCCCAAGTTCATAGAGCTGCAAGTGTGATGAATGTCAAGATCAGTTGAGGCACGGGCTGTTCACACAGCCCTCTTGTTTGAATTCCATAAGGAAACTTTTGGGAACCCTTTAGACCTTAATTTGTTCAACATGCCATGCTGTATTTATTTATTTTTTTTTCTAAATTTTAGTGCAGCTGACATGTCAGTCAGCTCAGCTTTCAGATGGTCAGTCGTCTCTTTGCCATCCATCCATCCATCTGTCTGTTGGTTCACAATTCACACTTTTAGACTTCTCCAAAAACTGCAGACAAGATCCACTTCAAACCTGAGACCAAGACAACTGAGATGTCTTGGTCTCAGTTCAAACATAGGATCTCCCTTGGGTAGGTCTGTACCAACTTTATTCAAGTGGTCATGCTCCAGTGATTTTTGTTTTTTTTATGAATTGTTTTGTTCATTTTTTCACAATGTCTTCCTTGAAGATTTACCAAGCAATTGCTTCAAAATGCAGAGGGACACTTCCGGTGATCCACAGAGCTTAATTTGTTCAACAAATGGTGCTGCAAATTTTTTAGCTTGGCTGACTTGTCAGTCAGCTGAGCTTATTTTATGACTATGCATCCGCCATCCATTGTCTACGATTCACATTTTCGGCTTCTACAAAACCACTGCCCTGATTCACCTCAATCTTGGTTAGAATGTTGTGTTACATAGGTCTCTACCAAGTTGTTCAAATAGTTACGTTCCTGTGATTTTTGGATGTTTAATGGTTTTTTAGCTCAGCTGACTTGTCAGTCAGCTGAGCTTATCTTATGGTCCTCCGTCCGTCGTCCGTCAACAATTCACATTTTCGACTTCTTCTCCGAAACCGTCAGCCAGATCCACTTCAAACTTGGTGGGGATGTGCCTTGGGTAGGTGTCTACCAAGTTTGTTCAAATGGTCACGGTCCAGTGATTTTTGGATTTTTAATGAATTTTTTTGTTCTTTTTTGGGCAAATCTTAAAAAATTTTCTTCTCTGAAACCGCTCACCCAACTACTTTGATATCACACAGAAACACTCCTTGGGACACCTAGTTCTTAATTTGTCCACCAGGTGGCGCTGCTATTTTTTTCTAATTTTTTATGAATTTTTGTGTGTTATAGCTATTTTCGACTTCTTCTCGAGAAACCGTCACTCAGATTAAGCTGAAACGTGGTGGATATGTTCCTTGTAGAAGGGTCAAACAAAGTTGTGCACTATGTGGGAATGCTGCGGATTCCTGATTTTTAACGATTTTTTCAATTCGGGTATGTACTTATCGGTCAATGCAGCTTTCCTATTGATTACTAAGTAAGTCAATGGGCATTATAATGCTAATTCACATTTTCGACTTCTTCTCCAAAACCGTCATCCAGATTAACTTCAAACTTGGTGTGGATGTACCTTGGGTGGGTGTCTACCAGGTTTGTCCAAATGGTCATGTTCCAATGAATTTTGGATTTTTTTATGATTTTTTTTCAAAAATCTTTACAAAAGTTTTAATAGGAAAGTTTAACATGGGAATTTCTTGTAATGGTTATAACTTAAATAATTTTGGCGAGATTTACTTCAAACTAGGTGGGGATGTGCCTTGGGTGGATCTCTACCAAGTTTGTTCAAATGGTCAGGCTCTATTGATTTTTGAAATTTTTATGTTTTTTTTGTTCTTTTTTGGGGCAAACCTTAAAAACTCTTCACCTCTGAAACTGCTCACCTTATTGTTTTGATATCGTACATAGACACTCCCAGGGACACGTAGTTCCCAATTTGTTCACCAGGTGGCACTGCTTTTTTTTTTCATGAATTTTTTACAGGTTTTGCTATTTTTCACTTGTTCTGAGAACCGTCACTCAGATTAAGGTGAAATGTGATGGATATGTTCTTGTGGAAGGATCAAACAAAGTTGTTTACTAGGTGGCACTGCTTTAGATTCCTGATTTTTAAGGATTTTCAACTCGGGTACTTATCAGTCAATGGAGCTTTCCTATTGATTACTATGTAAGTCAATGGGCATTCTAATGCTAATTCACAGGACAACTGACATGAAATTTACTGTTTACTTGATAACTTGAGATCTGTTTTGAGTTAGTACTGTGGTGTTGGACATGTTCATGTTTTTGTATGAAGGTCATGCTGAGACAGTACATGAATGACTTTGACCTCGTTTCTGGGGTCACAGTGCAACATACATGAATTTTACTCTTCATTATAACTTGAGAACTACTTGAACCTTGATGTTGCACAGGTTAAGTGTTCTTTTTTAGTGGTTAGACTTACTCAGAACATGGATGATCTTGATCCTTTCCCAAGTTCACAGAGCTGCAAGTGTGATGAATGTCAAGATCAGCTGAGCATGGGCTGTTCACACAGCTCTCTTGTTTGGTTCATTTTTTTACCAAATCTTCAAAAATCTTTGTTTTCTGCAACCAGCCAATTGCTTCATAATTGCATATGGACACTTCTGGGGACCCCCAGACCTTAATTTGTTCAAGAAGTACTGCTGCAATTTTTCCTATTTTTCATGCATTTTTGTGTGTCCAGGCTATTCTTAACTTCTCCAAAACTGTCACTGAGATCGTGCTGAAACTTTGAGGAAGAAATAAATAACGTTGTTCACTAGGTGGTCATACTGTGGATTCTTTGATTTTTACCCATTTTTCAGTTCAGGTATGTGTTTATTAAAGTGTGTGTGTCAAGACACACTTTTCTGTTTTTCTAGGAATTCTTTCTTTCTTTCTTTCTTTCTTTCTTTCTTTCTTTACCGGCAAATTTGTCTGACATTTCATTTAAAAAGTATTATATGTAGAAACTCCAAACTTGGCACAATTATACTACTATGGATAAAGTCTGGCCTTTTTATAATGAGAAGTCATGCTTTTCAAAATTACCCAAATGAGGGCTAATTAAAGTTTTAAATCTTCAATATATTATATACTATAGTAGATGTGGCTCCGAGTGTATAGGAGTTCAATCATAGCAAGGTAAAGGTCATCTCAAATGTCGAGGTCAAAGGTCATGTCAAGTTCAAAGGTCAATTTTAAGCCAAAATGTCATTTTTGAGGTCAAGGTTCACTTCAGGTAGAGGTCATCTGAAGGTCAAAGGTCATTTCAAGGTCAAAGGCCACTTTCGGTGGTGGCTTTCTTCTAGCCATAACTCAGTCAATTTTTATCGAATTTTGATCATGTTGGGCTCAAATTGTAGCTATTGTAACCTTGCACATTTTTTAAATTTACATGTGACCTATAAAGTTCAAAAGTCAAGGTCATTTGGACCTTTGAAAGTTTCATCCTATCATAACCTGGCCAATCTCCATCTAATTCTAATCATCTTGGGCTCAAATTGTAGGTATTGCTACACTGAACATTTTTATAAGAACATGTATCCTCAAAAAGGCAAAGGTCAAGGTCATTTTGGCCCTTTTAAAGTTTCATCTTGCCATAACTTGGTCAATTTTACTCTGATTTGGTTCATGTTGGGCTTATATTATTGGTATTGTAACACTGTGCAATTTACATGTGACCTGTAAAGGTCAAAGGTCAAGGTCATTTGAACTTTGAAATTTGCATGCAACCATAGGCTTAATGGAATGTGAAGTACCAAAGGATAAAAGTTGTGGCATATAATATTTACAACCTTTGAAGGCACACAGACAGATTTGCTTTCAAGCAAATCTTTTTTCCCAGTTTCTTTCTTTCTTTCTCTCTTTTTTTATTTCTTTCTTTCTTTCTTTCTTTCTTCTATACCAGCAAATTTGTTTGACACTTTTCTCGGACACTATTATACATCGAAACTCCAAACTTGGCATGATTGTACCTCCATACAAGGAGTTTGACTGTTTATACACAGAAATGAAGATGTTGAAAATTATGCAAATTTTCAATCTTGAATATCTTCAACACTATAATAGATAGAGGTGTCATTCCAACTTCTACCAGGGGGTTGTTGACCATTGTGCACCTAATGAATTAAAAAATAAAAGTTGTAGCAATTAAAATTATGCTACATAGCACCATTAGAAATTTTAAATCTTGAATAACTTCAAAGCTATAATAGATAGAGATCCCATTCCAACTTCTACTCATGTGTTATGGAATAGTTGTACATTGCCATACCAATATGCTTTGAAGACACACACACTGATTTGCTATGCAGCAAATCTTTTCTAGTTAATGCATGCATTCCTATTTATTACCATGGAAGTTAATAGGGATTGCAATGGAAAATTTACATTTTTGAATTCTTGGCCAAAATCATCAGCTACATTCTTTTTAAACTTGGTGGGGATGTACCCTAGGTAGCTTTCTACCAAGCTTGTTCAAATGGTCAGGGTGCAGTAATTTTTGGAATTTTTATTATTTTTAGCTCTGCGTTACTTTCTTTCTTCTTTCTTTCTTTCTTTCTTTCTTTCTTTCTTTCTTTCTTTCTTTCTTTCTTTCTTTCTTTCTTTCTTTCTTTCTTTCTTTCTTTCTTTCTTTTTAGGCCAATTTGTCCGACATTTCACTTGAAAAGTATTTCACGTAGAAACTCCAAACTTGGCACAATTATACTTCTATAGATGAAGTCTGGCCTTTTTATAATGAGAGGTCATGCTTTTCAAAATTATGCAAATGAGGGCTAATTAAAGTTTTAAATCTTCAATATCTTGTATACTATAGTAGATGTGGTTCTGAGTGTATAGGAGTTTGATCATAGCAAGGTAAATGTCATCTCAAATGTCAAGGTCAAATG
Source organism: Hermodice carunculata (assembly GCA_964020975.1). NCBI lineage: Eukaryota > Metazoa > Annelida > Polychaeta > Eunicida > Amphinomidae > Hermodice > Hermodice carunculata. Next base: position 94,255 of record CAXHWN010002333.1, on the reverse strand, counting down.
TCATGTCAAGGTCAAATGTCATTTTTGAGGTCAAGGTTCATTTCAGGTAGAGGTCGTCTCAAGGCCAAGGGTCATTTCAAGGTTGAAGGCCACTTTCCATGGTGGCTTTCTTCTAGCCATAACTCGGCCAATTTTTATAGAATTTTGATCATGTTGGGCTCAAATTGTAGCTATGGTAACACTACACATTTTTGTAATGTACATGTGACCTCTAAAGTTCAAAGGTCAAGGTCATTTGGAACTTTGAAAGTTTTTTCCAGCCATTACTCGGCCAATTTCCACCCAATTCTAATCATGTTGGACTCAAATTGAAGGTATTGCAACATTGCACATTTTTAAAAGAACATGTAACCTCAAAGGGGCAAAGTCAGGGTCATTTGGTCCTTTGAAAGTTTCATCTGACCATAATTTGGTCAATTTTCATCTGATTTGGTTCATGTTGGGCTTAAAATGTGGATAACACTGTGCGATTTACGTGTGACTTGTAAAGGTCAAAGGTCAAGGACATGTGGACTTTGAAATTTGCATCCAGCCATAAGCTTGATGTCATATGAAGTACCAAAGGATAAAAGTTGTAGCATTTAATATTTACAGCTTTTGAAGGCACACAGACAGATTTGCTTTGAAGCTAAATTTCTTTTCTAGTTTTCTTTTTCTTTCTTTCTTTTTTTTTTACCCTAAGCCACTTGTGTTACACAGTGACACAGGACCGCGGCAGACAAGCGGAGAGCCACACTACTACTACTACTACTACTACTACTACTACTACTACTACTACTACTACTACTACTACTACTATTATTATTATTATTATTATTATTAACACAACCATAACCGCAAAGGATCGGATCGGATCGGATCAGGTGGATAACTACCCTTACTGCCATACATGTAAAATGTGAACTCAGCAGAACTAGAAAGTAAAGCGCCCGAGCAAATCTATACAAGGCCTATGTCTATATATTGAAACCTCAAATACACATTATTTTTCTTTCATTTATTTACATATTCTTGGATTAAAACACAACATAACATGAATCAGTATATGTAGGCCTACGTTTGTTCCTCAGCAGGACCTCTTGATTATGTAATAGCTTGTTTGTATGGCCACTAAATTACTGATTTTACAATAGGGGAATAACTTATCTTAATTAAATCTTGGTGACATAGAGATCTCTGACGAGTGCTATGTCTCGATCGGTAGATGTGACGAGCCAGGTCTTTCAGAGCTTCCATGACGGAGCTGAGTCATATATGCTTTGAAAGACCTGGCGAGTCAAGAAAGTCAGTAAGTTTTTGTATTTTGTAAGAAATGTACAAGGCTCAATGATGTGCAACTTAACCAGGGAATCGGAAATGTCAGAATTATCTCTTAGGTGTGTATTCGCTCCAATATACAACTGAATACACAAACATTTTGAGGGCTAGAGCTGTGTATTCCCATTAGTTTGTATGTTAAAGCAACCTTAATTAAACCAGTCACTTTTGAAGTGGTAGTTTTTGTGAGGTATTCAGTTATGCATCTAGATCTACTGTCTGAAATTTGGTGTTTCTATGTACAGTAGTTGTCAAGTTGGTAAGTTGCAAATTACAGTGTAAAGTAATGGAAACACACACAACCTTAGCCGTCCACTGACTGCAGTGCCTTCTTTTAGGCATTTCTAGAACCTTCTGTTCTTGCCCTTGCCTATTGTGACATTGGTGGTGCATACATGTACATGTATCGCTACACTGTTGATTGATATCATGTACTGCCAAAATTTGAAAGGCATACTCCTATTAAAACGTTGAAGCCATACCATGCTTATACTTCTTCAAGTTGGAGAGATAAGTCACTGTACAGTTTTCTTCAGTCTCCAATCAGTTGAATATGATCAATGAAGCATTACTTGGTGGTAGATATCTTGAGATCTTTGATAGTAACTATCACTTATCCAGCAAAAGTTGTTAAGAAAGTTAATTTTATCCAATACGCAAGGTATGTATTTAATATCTAACTTAAAGCGGAAAATAATATACTAGTACTCTTAAACCAAAACATTACTCTTCAGACTCAGACTCAAAAAGCCTTTATTTGACCACAAAGTTATGAAATCGATACACAATTAACATAGACTGTGGTCAAGAGACTCTTACAAAGACCACATATAGCCGCTGCCATGAGAGCCACTCACATACCCAAATTTCTTGAAATATGGGTATAAGCTGTAAAGTAAAAGAAAAGAAGGTTTGGATTACCTTGCAAGCAGTTTACTATATTTTCTGATAACCTTAAGCCAAAGTTTATTCATATGATATGTTGTTTAATAATTGTTTGTTACATTTTAGAGGTTGTCTCAGAAAAATAAAGAGAACTCTAAGTCAGGAACCTTACAGACGTAGCAATCGGAAATAGAACAGGTAGCAACATATTTAACTATCCAGTATTTCACAAATTCAAAGCAATACAATTTTTTCTATGAGTATGAGCCTTATTTATTCAGTAGAGAGGGGTATCATTTAAATCCTTTCTGTGAGTGTAACATTTTTTGTTGCTTGTATTATAATCATGAACTTCATTTAATATTAAATGATTTAAAGTACCTGGGTAATTGGTTGTTAATATGCCTCAAGTAGAACTTAAGTTGCTGATGGAGAAAAATATCATTCATCTTACGCAGGTTCAGGCCTTTAAGAATTGGTTCTGTATGAGTGTTAAACTTGCTATGGTTTATAATCCTTACAAACGTTTTCTGAAGTAGAGGAATTTTGTGTCCTCGAAGCAGCACTGGGGTAGTACTAATGAATTGTATATTTGTAGAATGTTACTAAGAAAATGATCATTTAGTTTGTTCCTAATAACACTAGACTTTGATATTTTGGATAAATTTTGTCAATATGACTGTTCCAATTTAAATGCTTGTCAATTTCTATTCCTTAGAAATTAAAGTCCTTTACACACGCAATTTTGGTGTTATTTATTTGTATTTCAGGGATTATTCCTTTTTTGTGGATTGTGGAAAATCATAAATTTGGTTCTATTTCATTTAAAAACTTGTTAAATTTCATCCGTTTACTTATTTCATACAATTTTTAATTCACATTTATGGTTTAACTTGAAGTGATATCAAACTTAATAATTAGAGCTTGCAGAGTACTGAGCAAAATAGCTTCATCTGCATATATGAATGGCTTAAAAACGTTAGATGTTATGTTAAACATAAATAATCTACAGCAAAAGATCTTAAAACAAACCCTGGGGAACTCCTCTAGTAAGTTTAGCAGAATTGATTTATAGGTTCCCCTATATCCACATATTGTTTCGATTTGTTAAATAACCTTCAAGTAAATGTAGCGCAGTATCATTTATTCCATAATAATTATTGTAATTTATGGATTAGTATCCTATGTTCTGATGTATTAAAAGCTTTTGATAAATCCATAAACATACTAATAGGATTTTCTATTTATCTCTTCTTTTTAAAATTCCATCAATTATTTCAATCGAAGCTACCTCAATAAAATGTAGCTGTCTAAATCTATACTGATGATCGTAATATAAATGTGTATTTTAAAATATAAATTTAGCTGGTTGAACATTATTTTTCCAAAGATTTTTTTAAAAACGTGGTTGAAACGAAATGGGTTTGTATTTGTCAAAGAGGTTTAGATCACCCTTTTTGAATAAGGAATAACTTACGCTATTTTCAAGTTATCAGGAAATATCCCTGTGCCTAAGGACTAGTCAAGTACAAGGGTTATGATATAGGTAATTTCATTTTTCATGTACTTCAACAGTTTGACCGTCATGACCACAACTAGTTTTTGGGTTTAAGCATTTCAACTGCAGTGTCTGCCATCACAGATGTTAACGAAACAATGTGTACACAGGGGATGTAGGCTGTAAAATGCATGATCACTTATGGGATTTACTTTTGCAGCAAGTGGACAACTTTTTTTAAAGAGAAATATTTGTCGACATAATTAGAAACTGTTTGTTTAACAGCGATAGTTTCACCATCTATCTTCAAAGAAACAGGAAGGCTTGATTTCTCTTTCGTTTTGTTCAGCACTAATTTATTGTTTGCCATGTATCTTTTACAGTCTTTTTAAATATGGTGACACGTGAAGGTAATATGTTTTCTTAGCTTGTTTGGTGCTCTTAAGAATATTATTCTAAGTATGTAAATTGATTTTGCGCTGATCTTTTAGACTTCTCTAGAACAAGTGGTCGCATTTTCTTCAAACTTGATGGAGATCTTCACTGGGTGGGTCTTTACCCGATTGTTCAAAAAGTAACGCTCCAGTAATTTTTAGATTTTTTATGAGTTTTTTTCTATTTTGTTTTTCTTTTTTTCTTTTGCTCTTTTTTTTGGGGGGGGGGCAAATCTTGCAAAATCTTCATCTCCAAAACTGCTTACCCAATTACTTTGATATCACACAAGAACACCCCTAAGAACTCCTAGTTCTAAATTTATGCACCATGTGGCGCTACAATATTTTCCATCTTTTGATGATTTTTTTTGGGGGGGGGGGGGTTCGCTATTTTCAACTTCTTCACCAGAACCGTCCCTTAGATTAAGCTGAAACATGGTGGATATGTTCCTTGTGGAACAATCAAACAAAGTTGCTCACTACGTAGTACTACTGTGGATTATGAGTCAAGGGGCATTCTAATGCTCCTTTACATTTTCAACTTCTTCTCTGAAACCGTCGGCCAGATTCACTTCAAACTTGGTGGTAACGTACCTTGGCTGGGTGTCTATCAAGTTTGTTCAAATGGAAACGCTCCAGTAATTTGGATACGATCCTGGACATACATACATACATACATACATATACATATACATATATATATATATATATATATATATATATATATATATATATATATATATATATATATATATATATATATATATATATATTTAATTTCTCTGATTTCAATTTGAAAAACAAATGTGTGACTTGTGACAAGAAAATACTATGGATACACATCTAAGGATGTGTAGTAACCAGATATAGCTTTACTTTATTTGTGGAAAAAAAACAAACAAATTGGTAGTATTAATCCAATGTTGCCAGTCTCACTGCGCAGTGGCTACAGATTTGCAACCTTAAATCATCAGTAAAACCTTAAGTTGATCGTATTTTGTATTCGGTTATGTACAATATAAGCTTAATATCGGGAACTGGTTATTTTTGCTATAAGAATATTGACTGAATCTTCCGTGTTAAAATATGGAGAAATGTTATCAAATTTGGTTCATTCTTTATTTTCGTCTTCCTCCGAGTCGCAAGGGCTGAACTTGTGAGCAAGCGACACCATGGCCATACCTCCAAATTGCATTAGAATGTCATGATTATCCGTTGGTTATGTAAAACTGTTGCGAGGAAACAAAGTCATAATTCACAACGCGGCTGAAAATTAAAAGTATGCGTATGGATGGAACTGAGTCGAAATGAAAAAAAAGTTAAAAAATAGATTGAAAAAATCGGTCTAAGTCCACACCATTTAGTGTATTTGAAAATACCCCCAACATGAAGAAAAAAAAGACGACCCAGCCAAATAGTCAGCCAGCAGCCTTCTCCGCAGATGAATATGAATCTCTTTTGGTCACACGTAAGGTATTATATGACGTAGATAGGACTACATGGTATATTACGGTACACTTTTCAATATTGTTAATGAGTTGTTAACTACAGAGGAAAAAATCATTTTGGGTGCCAGTGCAACATGGTACAAGGAGTCTTGCCTGCCGCATACTTTGGCGTAAATAGCATTGCGTATTGACGTGCGGTTTACATGCATTTTGGAAAATTGCGCGTTTTTGTTTCTTTTTTATTTTTTTTATTTTTTTATTTTTTTTTACGTGTTGCGGTCTTGTATGATCCCATGCGTTTTTTTTTTTTTGACGCGTTCTTGCCCGTGTTGATGTGCTTCTCTCTCTCTCTCTCTCTCTCTCTCTCTCTCTCTCTCTCTCTCTCTCTCTCTCTCTCTCTCTCTCTTCTCTCTCTCTCTCTCTCTCTCTCTCTCTTTTTTTTGGTGGAAAAAATAAACACGGATCGAATTTGGCGTGTCGTTCGTTCGGTTACACGCAGTTTCATGCGTTTGCACACTTTCATTAGCGATTATGGGCGTTGTAGGACTTTCTTTTGCGTTTCAGGTGTTCGTTTTGGTGCATTTTCTACAATCCGCACGTTAAGTTTTGAACATATTAAAAACTTTTTGGAAATCCGAGTAAAAACATTGGTGTCTTGCGCTGATATGCGATTAGGCCTACAATGCAGTTCTATGAGGTTTCATGCGTTCTTAAGCATTTACACGCGTTTTGACAATGTGTTTTCATGCGGGAAAACAGTACGCTTTTTTCCCGCACCCCAAAATGCGCCACTACGCCAACGTGTGCGGCAGGCATTTGCATTCACCGTTTTTCTTTCCAGTCAAGCTGAATTCACTTTTTACAGTTATGTCAGTAAGATGCCCTTTGAAGATTAATAGACAGGGTTAGCCAGCGTTTCGAGGCATTTTTCGGCGTCATCCGATGGTTCCCAACGTCAGACGGATATCAAACGCTGTCAATCGCTGGTTACCGCCGGGGAACGTCGACGAACGCTGGCAGCCACTGAGCTCCTGAAACTTAATTGGATGTCGGTGGTTTCCACCTCGTTATGTTAAGAGGTCAATGGGTCAAATGCTCTACTGACCACCATCACCAATAAAAACAACATTGCCCGAAATGCAGTCCCTTCACGACCTTGAAAAATTAATTAAGGTCATCCATATTATGCAATATTCAAACTTCCACATGATACACATTTGTGATACATTTGGCTTCATTCGCCTTATTTTTCATCAAGATGTTGAATTGAACGTGCTTTTCTTTAGTGCTTAATGACCTTGAAATAGGTCATGGTCACACAATCATTGGGTCAAGGTGACCCAAAAAGTATGTCACCGAGTGGAGTTTTATATAAAATGTACTCAAGTGCAATTTTGATCTGGAGGCTCAATTCTCTTTGCCATTGATGTCAAAGCTACACTCTACCGTTACAAAATCATTTCTTTCAACTTTACAGGACTGGTAACGTAACAAAATAAGTGCAGGTCGCTAATATTATTGTATAATATACCAGCATTGGACATGGTCTATATATGCAATAAATAAGGCAAATCTAATTTAATTGTTTTTTTACATATGGATTTTTATATCCTTGAACAAATTGTGGCTCATAATTCCGGTCAAATTGGGGAGAGCAAGAAGAGAAGCTTCTACTGCTCTCATGTACAGGGCATTTAAATCATTCAGGGCTAGAGTCGTGTATTTTCATTTCTTTTCATTGTAATTTACAGCTTAATAATTTCAAATCCCACTTGTTGCAGAAACAGCAAAATTTGTGTGGTAAAATTATGTACACAGTTGAAATGTTCACATAAATTCTAATCTTGCAGCTTTAAAAGTAGTCTTTTAATTCAAGGTTAATTCAACATGCAATGCTATGGAAACACACATCTTTAGCCCTGCAGAATTCTGTGTATTGGATTGTGTATTCAGCCGAATACACAGATAAGCAGTAATTGTGACCCCCTCCTATTAGAGATGACACCACTAGTACCATAGGCGAATGACCTCCTCCACAACCCCACTAAACGTCATGACAAAAATTAAGGATGCCAGAGCGGTCACAAGATTTCCACATTTTGACCAATATATGACATAATACTGTAGGCGGTGCCACCAATATCGAACTCGATCTAGATTTTCATACACTTGATATGTCCTGAAAGTTATATGGGACTATGTTGAAAACTGTGGACTGTATTGCGCTCACAAAAAAAAAAAAAGTTTACGAACGGACGGATGGACAGACTTGAGCGATCGCTTAAGCCTGCGACCTGTGGTCAGCAGAGCTAAAAAATCAATGGACCGTGACCATTTGAACACATTGATTAGAGACCCAACCAACTTTGAAAAGATATGGATGGCAGTTTCGGAGAAGACAAATATGTGAATATCCATTGCAATCCCCTTTAACTTACATAGCACTCAATACGAGCACGTGCATGCATTAAGCGACAAGTGCCCGAAATGAAATGTTTAAAAACAGGGATCCAGATAATCACCACCTAAGCGGTTTTGGAGATGATTTTTTTTTGAATATTTTGTCCAAAAAGGGGAGGGGGGGGGGGGGGGGGTCATAAACAAGAGGACCATGACAGTCCTGTGCTCAGCTGACCTTGCATGCACAGATTGAAGTGGTCCTGTGAACTTCAGAAAGATATTAAGGTCGTGTTTCTGTAAGACCATCATCACTGTTGCCTATATGAACATATTCCCTCACCGATCTTCCCAAATGTTGATAATTTGTTAAACAGAGAGCTGTGGGAAAAGCCCATCCTGAGCTAGCCTTGACATTCAACCCATAATAAGTCCCACTCTGGTCTACCGGATGAGGATTGTGGAGAGGAAGTAAAAAATGTGAGAACACTGTGAGTGACCGTCTTGGAGTAGAAGTCGAAAGTACAAAAACACACAAAACCCCGTAAAATGAAGGGGGGGGGGGGGGACGGAAAAAAAGGTGCAGCATTAAGGTCAGTCTGGGGTCCCCAGAAGTGACCGTATGCAATTTCAAAGCAAATTGTTTGGCAGCTACCGAGAGGATTTTAAAAGATTTTGCCCAAAAATGGAAGACAAAGACAGATTCTAAATGTTGTCAGTCGGGTTGACAATGCATGACTTATATCGGGTATATTTCAGTTAAATATCATAATTATGATGAGTTTTTACAAACCAATTAAGCTTTTAGCCAAAATATTAAATGGAACTGTACGTTGTGAAGAAAATGTAAGGTGTGTTTTCCCTCGATACCACATAGATGAGCTTATTTCACATGCTGGTATCAAAATAATGCTATTCCGTGTCATTGTGCCGTGAATTCATGGGGAGGGGGTGAGGGTGGGGTTGGTGACAATGAAGCACGAATATTGAGCCTTTAAAAGTATAAATAGTATAAATATATATATATGATAAGGATTAGATGGACCAGTACCTAAATTGCAGTATAAGGGGGACCATACAAGTACCTAGTATAATCGGTATAATTCTAACAAATAAACTTAAAAACAAACATTTTTGTGTCCCATCATCTGAGTATCAGATATCATAGTATGTAAGCATATTTTTCAGTATTAGGGTGGCCTTATATAAATGAATATATATTGAGCATCGCGAGGACCAGACTTGGGGGGGGGGGGGCAGTGTTTGGTCTCCTTAAGTCTGCGATCTGCCTAAGTCTGTCTTTTTATATATATATATGGAGCCCCCATTGCTGAAGTATTATATATATATATATATATATATATATATATATGTATATTCCAAGAGCACATAGCCAGCCAAACATATATTTCATCTGAAAGGCATCAAGGAATGGAACTCACTGCCTAATAAAAAATTTGGCATTAAGGCAACAGCATCGGAGGATGGTCTATATAGGCCTACCTGTGTTATAAGCATGTCTGAGAACACGGTATGCTTTCGGTGTTTGATGTTTGTGATGCAGGGCGTGGATTTCTTTATCTGTTGTATTGCAACAAAGATATACTATATAGTTGATGACATCTATCTATCTATCTATCTATCTATCTATCTATCTATCTATCTATCTATCTATCTATCTATCTATCTATCTATCTATCTATCTATCTATCTATCTATCGATCTATCTATCTACCTATTTGTCTGTCTGTCTGTCTGTCTTTCTGTCTACGTATTTATTATATATCTACTGACTTATGGCCTAATAAGACCTATTTAAAAAAATATTTTTGGACGTTTTGGGCCATCCCGGCAAATACAACATGTATCTATGTACATGTATTCATATCTAAATTTTCATATTTTTAATTTCTTTCATTTTGTGAAGTAGGCCTATATCTATATGTATTGATTTTCAGTTCACCGCGGACGTATTTTTTTGTATACATCCTCATCAATCGATTTGTTTTGTCGAATAGCCCGTAGAGTAAATCTGCGGCACATAGGCCTGTCTCAACCTTTGGGCCATACCAATACCTTATCTCCACATATGCATCCCCTTCCCAGCACACCATTTTATTCAAATGGGGCGTAGGGAGAACATTAATCATCTGGCTATCCGATGAACACAAACTTGAGACCCTGTGACAACACATGCGAAACAATTATGAGGCCCTTTATAGCGTTTTTATATATCACATGAGAGGGTATTTACTTTTGAATGTCACATATCACTCCCCCCTTTTTGGTGCATATCACACCCGGCCGTTCTGTGGACACAAAACATACTTCACAGTTACCAAATTATTATATCACATATTTATTTCAAAATATCATATATCATGAATAAAACTTTGCATAACACGTATAAAATGATCACCCCCATGGCACTGAATTAAAAAAAGCGCAAGTGCCCGACTTGTCACTCTAAATGATCCTAGCTCAATTTATGACTATACTGATATAAAGTGGGAACTTGTCTCGAGTGGGGACACACAATGTATTATTTTGTTATCGATACAAATCAATGAAAATGTTAAGTCCAGATTCCTGAACAGTGATTTACAGTGGTCGAAGTCCTGAAAAACCACTCCGATGTATATCAAAGTGAAACTCTCCCTTTCTGTCTCTGAGTTCCACCCTCCAAAAGGTTACGTAACACAACAGCAGCCCATTGCTTGCGATCCATGGCTGCCCTTATTAATTGCACCAGTGTAATATCCATTACTGTCCGTCTTTGTATGTAAGACTAACTTCCTTGAAAGACCAATTTGTCACTAAGACAGAGATACCACAGTCATTTCTGAAGATGATCTTTGAAAGCAGGTTTAACGTTTTTTACTATACCTTGTATATTTGGTAGTTTAATGTCACATATCAAGGTCTGATTTTTATATATCTGCAGAATTGAATTTTACATATCAGGGGTATAATTTTGGCTAATATCACACATCATAGGGCCCCTTCTTTCACATGATGTTTATCAAGGCAGCCTCCCTCCATCCCTCCTCATCCCTGTCTCAACACGCCGTATGCATATTAATTTCCCGCCACAAAGCACGGGTTTGACTCTAGGCGATCACGGGGACGTGCGGGTCACATCACTGTCACAGACAAGGCCATATGCTCATTTCTCACAAAATCAGCGGGGGGGGGGGGGGGGGGGGGGGGAGGGTGAAATTTAAGTTCACAAATGCAGAACTGGTATTCATCTACTACTTCCCGAGCCATACATAAGACAAGTTTCCATCTGCCTGTGTGAAATATTTGTTATTTCCAAAATATTAGTAATACCCGGCTTGTCCGCACAGGTACCGACCCGTATCTCGCCATATTTCGCCAAGCGAGACTAGGCAATTAGGTATGCAGTTGTGGCGGGAAATTAATATACATGTCTCATCAGTTTTCCTCACGATACATGTAAAAATATAATCGATAGTAAAAGTCATAGCCCAGCAGTCCTTCGACCTGCTCACATTTTAGGACTAAGAGTGCTTTTCCTGAATTTTATAAAACAAAGCAATTAAGGCAAAATCCGATCTCCCACGTACTGTGTCACATGGGTTATTGCCTACAAACGGAACAATTAAGAACAAAGTGTAAGGGTAAATTTTGACGAAGAAATAATTATGAAGAAAATCTACAGGCAAGACATGGTGGAGAAAACGGCAAAGAGGCACTTGATGAAAACAGTGAGAATGGTGCGGGAAAAGCAGCGTTCTTTGGCAATACTTATCAATCCTGTTTATCGTTTAGCCGACAAGTTATGGTCCTGCCAAACACACATCTTACCAACATTTACCATTTTTCATTAGCGAGTTTCCTGGACATGTGCCCAGGTTTTATCACCAATCTTCTTGTATTTTCTCATCTGTTTTATGTTTGTTTTTATTTCTTTATTTTTATCTGGCTCTGTGTCTAATGGCGTTTTATTTTACTCACTTCTATGATATGTGTAGTTTTCATTTATCATTTTACATTTAGGCCTTTTTAAATTTAAAGCACATGTGAGTAGGTTTTGCCAATAAAAACATAGAAACGTGTACCCTTGGCCATGGTTATTGCTATAAGCTCTCGACTACTGACAAGACTGAAAATAGATTAAGTGTTACTGTCGCAGTGTCATGTTCCCGCAGTAACACCGACACAAAACACCGCTCAGAAAATATAAAACGACAAACTCATTAAACATGGATAACTTATTAAGAAGAAACCTCTGCGCTCACAATGAGAGATTTTCATATCACCAGGAGGCTTATAGCCCACACTGGCCTGTGCAGCTGTGAACTTTTACCGGCACAGACCAAGACCCGACACGTCCGTGCGTTGAAGCATCCCAGATTAACCTGTATGAGTGTAGGGAGGGATCTCGCCTGGCATCGGCCCAACTGTTCATCTTGGTGTGCTGCACCGCCACGGTTACCCCGCTGCCACAGTAGACTCGCCCACAACTTGCATTCGGGGCAAAGATTGACTGACGGAGGTAGAAATGGCGGAGATAGATGTACTGAAAGCACAGATAGTGCGAGACAATCCTCATACACCGTGGGGATTTCGGCTGCATGGCGGGGTAGATTATGGACAACCGCTGAAAATTGTTCGGGTAGGTAATTTACTCTGTGGTCACGCGTTGCGTCTTGAGACAAACTGAAGCTCTTAGTGGGGAAAGCAAAATTGAAAAGCTGTTTGGGAAACACAAACGGGAAGGGTCATTGCTGTCGAAGGATGCTGAGAAGTTGCTGCGATACGGCACCGGCCAGGTTTTGGGCGGGAGTATAAGAGTGGGGCTTTGTGAGTGTCACCCTGGACTGGTACAAAGTTGTCCTCCTATTTTTGGAAATTATATATATATATATATATATATATATATATATATATATATATATATATATATATATATATATATATATATATATATATATATATATATATATATATATATATATATATATATATATATATATATATATATATATATATATATATATATATATATATATATACTGAAAGCACAGATAGTGCGAGACAATCCTCATACACCGTGGGGATTTCGGCTGCATGGCGGGGTAGATTATGGACAACCGCTGAAAATTGTTCGGGTAGGTAATTTACTCTGTGGTCACGCGTTGCGTCTTGAGACAAACTGAAGCTCTTAGTGGGGAAAGCAAAATTGAAAAGCTGTTTGGGAAACACAAACGGGAAGGGTCATTGCTGTCGAAGGATGCTGAGTATATATATATATATATATATATATATATATATATATATATATGGGCCTATAAAACAAAACAAAACAAAAAAAAGCTACATGTCAAAGCAAAGACCAAGGAGGCTGGATACCATGTATGCTCTTGGTCAAGTCAAGTTAAGTTTTATAGCCCCAGGACCAGGTTATGGGCTCAGCGGGTGGCATTGGTAAATTCAGGAGTCCATCGAGCAAAGGGTGAGGGGAGAACATGCACGATCACCGGCGAGCAACAAGTGGAGCGTGGAGGGTTTACGGGGAGTGATGTCTGCAAATGGACGCCGTTCAAGTAGATCTGCATGTAAACTTGCTTCATTTAAACACCAGTTTGTTGATGTGTGTAAGCTAAAATTTTGAATAAACCCTATTCACTCCTGTGGATAAAATTGCTCCTCCAACTTTTCATTTTTAGTGCTATCCAGCTGAAAAATCTCTGTAGCAAAATTTTCTTTACCTGCAGCATTTTTTCCACTTTACATAAGAAACCCTTATATTTGAGAAAATCTGTAGCAATTTTGGACAGCCCTGATTTTGTGGACTGGACATAAAACAACAAAACATAGGAATCACAGTCACACCCCCATATATATATTTCCCCCACAAAATGTTGATCATTGGCACTTTGTTGCAAATACAGGCGGCACTGATGGTTACTTTAAGCTTTCAAAGCTTACTTTATTTGCAAGTTGTTTTAAATTGAGAAGAACCGAAGTTATAATTGTATGCTGATAATTGCTTAATTTTTACGTGTATAAATTTTCGTGGTTTTTATATTTTTGACATTTCACTGTAGTTTTAATTTCACTGTTTTGGACATAATTCCCATTTAAGCAATGTCAAAAATACTATTTCACTGTGTTTTTGTTTTCACGTTTTTGTGCCATCAGTGAAATAAGTGAAAATAACAGTACAGCTATATTAAAGCAATTTACAGTATACAGTGTTCATTGTAATCAAGCGATTTGATCCAGGAATATCTGCATTGGCATGGTCATGGTGTGCCAGTGCTGCAATTGTTTTCATCTTCTCCGTCTCCCTATTCCTCTTGCTCCTCTTCACACTATCAGGCTGGTCAGCAGATCTCTACCTCCTATGCCTGTTCACATTAACATACTGGTCAGTTCTGCTGACCATAGGTGGCAGAGCCCATGCTATCATTCATACCTGTCCATTCATCCTTCTGTCCTTCCATACGTGCATCTGCCCATCCATCAGTCCGTCTGTCTATAAACTTTTGCTGGTGAGTGTAATACACTCCACAGTTTTTAAGACAGCTCCATGTAACTTTCAGGACTTGTCAAGTGTATGAAAATCTAGGTCTAGTTTGATGTTGGTGGTGCCACATATAGCATTATGTGATATTTAGGCCAAAATGTGAAAGTATTTAGAATGCTGTTTTTATGAATCATCACAAAACTTGGTAGGGTATCTGTCAATGAGGCGAAAAGACAAAAACAGGGTGGAATTTGTTGGCACCACCTATAGTGTTGCAAAAAATACAGACCAAAATGTGTTGGGAAATACATTAAATTCAATATGTTGAGAAAGAATAAGGTTAATGATACCAAGTATACCACAAATGTGTATCATATACATGTAGAAGTTGTATGTTGCATGATATGGATGACCTTGACCTACTTTCTCAAGGTTATGGAGGTACACATTTCAGAAATTATTTTTTGTTATACTCATTACACTTGAACTTAATTGTACATATGTATCAACCTACTATTACAGAGGCATCCTACTGACAGAAGTCTATGACTTGCAGTCATGGTCCTGTCACTGATGGTATGAAGTGGAACTAACATTACAGTGAGAAAAAGTACATTAAATTAATCATTTTGATTATGAATTGAGATACAGCTTCTAAGTTTAGACCGAATATGCTTTGGGCCAATGGTCAAATTTTGTCAATTTTGAATGACATTGACTTCATGTTTCTATTTATCAAGGTCATTAGGATGTAGTAAAGAAAGATAAATTTTACATCATGCAAAATAAAAAGGTTAGCAGTATCAAATAAACCATAAATGTGTATCATATTATATAGAAGTTTGATGTTGCATAATATGGGTGACCTTGACCTACTTTCTCAAGGTCTTGGAATACATTTCAGATATGATGTTTGTGTTATGCTCATTATGTCTGAAATTGGGCACATGTGTCAATAAACCATTATGGGAATATTGTACAGACTAAAGTCTATGACGTGTGGCATCACATGGGGCTACTGGTGGCATTCAGTGGAACTAGCATCATAGGTACTAAAAGAAGATTAAATACATTATTTTGATTTCAAATTAAGATGGCATTCCAAAATGTACACCAAATATGCATTAGTCCAATGGTAAAATTTTGTTGTATACATTGTGTGTCCAGTCACCTTGACCTATTTTTCGAAGTCATAAAGCACTTAAGAAAAGGACACTAACTTCAATATGTCGTTAAAGAATAAGGGAAATTACACCAACTCTATCACAAATGTGTGTTCATGTTGATGTTTAATGTTGCAGCATATCGGTTTTGACCTTGACTAATTTCTCAGGGTCATGGAGGGGATTCATTTCAGGACATAAATTTTTGGTGATGGTGATCATGTACCGCAGTAAATATGTCAGCAGAGCATTTGGCCCACAGGCACCTTGTTGCTGCACACTATTTATTGCAATTCCATTGTCACATTGCGAGACTCATAAAAGCTTGGTAACATAATAGTTTCATGGCACTGTCTTGGATGGTTTAATGGCAGCACAATTGATATATACTGTCAACCCAGTAGCAGCACAATGGTCTGATAGTTTTTTTTTTTTTTTTTTTTTTTTTGATAGTTATATCATGCAATTTTGGTAATGGTAGGATCCTGAAATTGTGTTCAAAATGAAACTAAAGTAACATTCCCAACAGAACACCTGGAATCAAACTGATACTCAATGTGTTCCTGTCCATTTTGCAACTAATTGTGACCTTGCAGCCTTTCCAATTGAAGTAAGGAAATATCAATATCGTATGTTACTCTGTAAGGCTTTGTCTGAGAGGTGTGGATAGCTTATAGTTATCAAGTTGTCTCTTTGTTCATATCATGTTTTTAGAATGTACATTTTGAAATAATTCTCCAATTTCTTTCAACTTTTGTTGCAATGTGTATCGAGGTGGAATCTTGCCTGGGATTGATTATGGGTGACTGTGACCTCAAGGTCAGTTTTGCATCATTTGAACAAAGTTGGTTTCCGTGCAAAAAGTCAACAATGATTTGACAGAAGTCCAAACAGCTCAGGATATTTAGTTTGTTAGTGCTTCACTTCAGATGGCAATTAGGTATTCTTGACCTCAAGGTAAAGTCACATGGCTATAATAATCCAGTAGTTGAAATATGATGCCTGTGTGGCCCTTATAGTGACCCACTCATTGCTGTAGTTGCTTTTAGTAATAGCCATAAATTCCAGATTTAAAGAGAAAATCTTTTATAAAAGGACACATTTTATGATTTACCAAGTACACAAATGTGTGAATGACTCCAAATTTCATAATTTTTAAAATCTTGATAGAGCACATAGTATATCAAGAGCTGATTAATTATTCATCTGAAGAATCCAATCAACAGATAGTTTGATACTCAAGTTAAATCACAAAACACAACATAAGGATGAATTAGTTCTTGGTAAAGTTGATGCTTGCAAACACAGCCTTTCTTGCATTTAATGGCAATGTTTTCATTAGGACTTCTTGTATTTAATATACTGGCAATCATTCAGGATCCCAAATAATGATTTCTAGTTCACAAAGTGGCAGTATTTGATTGAGGTTCCCATGTTTTTTTGTTTTTGTTTTTGTTTTAGGAGGAGCATGATGAAAAGTTTTTCCTTTTTTTTTTCTTTGAGTTATTTAGATTCAATGTTGAGTAGAGTGTACAGAAATGTTTTTTCTTTACATCTTTCCACACAGCAGAGGCCATGAGTGCTATACCTGAACTTGTTTGTCTTGATACTGCTGCAATGGGTTAAAAGAAATGCACTGAAGTATTTCCAAATGGTGCTCCTGGTGGAAAAAATGGGATTATTTCATTCATCCATTAGGTAAATAAATGATTATACAGTGAAACATACACGATGTTTCCATTTTAGTTTAGATCAAATGATAGGAGACAGCTTTATAATTTGACAATTGTCCAAAATCTCCTCGTTAAAAGAAGAGATTTACATATGTCTCTGCAAATTTAAGGGGGTGTTTAAAAATGTGTGATTTAGATGAACTGATTATGACAGCCACTGGAAACAGAGTTTCAAAAGAGCACGAGTTTATCCGATTTAATCCCATACTCAAATTTTGGTGAAATTTTAATCATTTTCTGTCATTTTGGATAGAACAATTTTAAAATATTAACTTCTTAAGTTACGGAACATGTCAACATGTGTCCAAACCTTGATTTTTTAGGGAAGCTTTGATGTGAAGACCCTGACAGTCACATATATGCTGAAATAGTTGCCTTTAAAATCATAGTGAGTTGATGCTTATTTTGCTTGTCACCAACTGCGAGGAATGCAGTGATAGGGATTGCTTGCCAAGACATTCTGATCATCATTATACAAAAGTACGGCTGGTTCCGGGCTGTTAAAACATCACACCCTGAAAACAATGTGTGACTAGGACTCGTTTAGTTGCTGGGTCACCCATTTCCTGTATATGACTGTATGCCCACTACCTGTTGATCCACATCTAACTTAGATCATATATATATATATATATATATATATATATATATATATATGTATATGTATATGTATATGTATATGTATATGTATGTATGTATGTTAATATATGAATGCTACTTCAACCTGGGTACATTTATATTGTAGCAATTGAATTATAAAAACTTTAAGTAGGGATTTTACAAAGAATAGATGTTCATGTCCATGTAAGAAGTTATCCCTGGAGAGCCCCTATAGAGTTGTTATACAACAGTGTAAGCTGACCACCAAGCCTGGATTACAATGTCTCAAAGGGTTACATCACTGTCAATACAGCACTTACCTGCTACAAACTGCTGGTCCACTCAATACAAACAGGCCACTTGGTGCTGCCAGCAGAGAATGGGCAACATGCTTCAAGTACATATGCTTGGTTCATATCTGTTTGTATACATACATACATACACACATACATGTACATACATACATACGTACATACATACATACATACATACATACATACATACATACATACATACATACATATGTGTATATAAGTATACATATGTACACATAGATATATACACATGTAGACAAGTATGTGCCAAAAGGCAAACCTTGATTGAGTTTTTACAAGTCTGCTCCAGTGGTTCATGGGACTGTGATCAATTTAATTGGCCTGCATACTGCTAAAAAATGACAGCCATGGTGAGACCAATACTGCAGCTGAAGAGGCAGTACTGTGAATTTGCTTAACTTTGCTGTATTTTTATTTTCAGTTTTGGTGATGGCACTAAATGGAAAAAATAAAAAGACAATGAAACAGTATTTTGATAAAGGTTTAACAGGAACTAAGCGCACAATAGTTTCATCAAGACTTCATTTAGATGCCTGAAATGTCAAAACTCTCAGAAAAAAATCTGTATACTTGAAAATAAACACATTTACAGAAAAAAAAAAAGTATTTCATACTGAAAAAGGCTGCCTCTGTAAAAAATAAAAATGAAAAAAAAAGTAAAAAAGCAACTATTTGCCATCTTAGGGGAGCAGTACAGAATTCTAAATAAAGGGGCATTTCACAGTAGCATTTTGTTGTTTACCAATAAATCACAAGTTTATATTCAGGTATAGTTTATGTGGTGTTAAAACATGTACCATTTTTATGATTGGATTGTGTTGAAGACCAAAACATACATATCATCAACAGGACAGGTTTCAGACAAGAGTTTTTGACCACCAATACATCAGGGGGAAAATCTGTGAAGTTCATACTTTTTGATAAAATGTGACCTATTATTATGTCTGTGTGCCATTGCCAACACAGACATTATGTATTTGTTGGGTTTCTTTATTATGTCTGTATGCCAACACAGGCATTCTATTCTTCCTGGAATTCTTTCTTTCTTCTTTCTTTTCCAGGGCTTTGTCTGGCATTTCCTTCGGACACTATTATACCTAGAAACTCCAAACTTGGTATGAGTATGCATCCATGCATAGAGTTTTGCCTATTTATCAAGAGGAGGAGCATTTTGGAAATTATGCAAAATTCGGACCATATGAAAATTTAAATCTTGAATATCTTCAAAAGTTTACAGGTAGAGGTGACATTCCAACTTCAATTTGTAGGCTTATGCTGTAGGCGCATCCAATGAACCACAAATAAAACTTGTAGAATTTTAATTTATGCTAATTAGGGACACTTGAAAAGTTTACATATGGAATATCTTCAAAACTATTGTAGGTAGCTCGAGGTGTCATTCCAAGTTCAATTCATAGGTTTGTGGTGTAGCCACATCCGGTGCATCACAAATTAAAGTTGTAAAATTTGGGTTTATGACTCATAGGGGGGTTTGAAAAATTTAAATATTTAATATATTTCTTCAAAACTATCATGCATAGATTTGCCATCTTGATTTCACATCCTACATGTAGGTTCCTCAGTCAAATTTTGTCCAGAGCTAGGCTCTCAGATGCCACTAAAGCCAGAAAGTCTGAACAGTGTGTGCCTGTGTGGCCCTATCACTGCAGTTGAAATGATGCAAAGTATGAGCAACAATAGCAGTCTTGCATGTGCATATTTGTGATAGACCAGACATACAACAGGCCATGATCTGTCATCAGCAGTTAATTACAAGTGCCTGAATATGTACATCGTTAGGATTTGTTGTTTACACTCGTGTCGGTCAACACTTGTATTGCACCATAAGGCCACCATTTTGTGGTCATTCCATGCTCCAGTGTCAACAGGGATCCATAAATGAATCAAAGTTGCAATAAAAAATGTCTAGAATTGGCTAGGGTTTCTCCCTACACGACCAAATCTTGTTTGCTTGCTGACACTTGACATGCTGTTGTATCAAGAATTCTTTCTTCCTATATTGCATTTCTTTTTAGCTCTGCTGGTCAAAGGTCACAGAGCTTATGCGACCGCTCATGTCTGCCCATCTGTAAACTTTTGCTCGTAAGCGCAATACCCTCCACAGTTTTCAGTTAGCCCAATGTAACTTTCAGGACTTAAAGGGTGTGTGAAAATCTAGGACCCTTTTGATATTGGGGGCTCCACCTACATTATTATGTAATATAGGGGTCAAAGTGTGAAAATCTTGTGAGCACCGTAGTATCTTTAATTTTTGGTGGATCATCACCAAATTTTGTTGGATCATGTGGGAGGTTAAAGTCTAAGTTGCTAATGATGCTAGTGGCGCCACCTATAATTTGATGGAAATTATGAGCCAAAATGTGTTTTAAGGTATAAAATTCTGTGTCTTGAAAAGTAATTGGATTATACTTGGCAAATTTATAGGATATATAGACAATGTCCAAAGCTAGAATTTTATATAATTTCAGTGACTTTGACTTTATAAATATCAATGACCTTGACCTATTTTTTTAGTTCACTATGCCTGTGAAGTTGAAAAGGTGATTTTGTAATGGCAGGATGTAGCTTGGACATCAATGCCAATATAAGTACAGCAGCAGGCCCATGGGCCTCTTGTATTACATAATCTGGGTGACCTTGATCTCTCTCAAGGTCATTGAGGATATAAAGTTAAGGACTCACTAGTCATGGCACATGCAACAATATCCATCACAGGAATTGCACAAATTAGCTATGATTACATGTAGAGCAAAGTGCCGTCTGGTGGATGTTTTTATACAGAAAATGTCTAGAAGCCAATTGTGGACTCGCAACTTTGAAGTGAAGATGTGCAATATAGCCAGGGTGTCAGCAGAGCATTAGGCAAATGGGCCTCTTGTTTACGGAAAGTGTGTTGTCAGGTTTTGTCATGGACAGGACACCAGTGGGTGTCACAGACAGGACGCAATTGTCCAGCTTGATAACAACATCATTTTACATAAGGTACAGTCAAAGAATTATGTCAAAGTTCAAAAACTATTCTCAGGAGACTACAAACATGTTAATTTGTATTAATTTTGCTATTGTTAATTATACTTACCCAGTGTTTCTGTTATGAATTTTTTCAGGGGGTCACAAGATGGGAAATTAAGGGCAAAAGAGATATTTATCAATTTTACATGTAAATAAACAAGACGTGACCCTTTACAATTTTCTCAGAGGGTATTTGAGGTTTTGAAATGGTAAAATACCCCAATTTGGGGGTTAACAGAAACACTGCGTACCTCTTGACCATGATTGCCAAGACCTCTGTGTGTGGCCACATCACCTGACACAACTGAGTTGGGTTATTCACTCGATTATGCCCAAAAACGTTAAGGTCCAGGTGGTACTATCTCTTGGTTCCTCTTGGACCTGGTGGTGACTTCTGGTATGCGTTCTCCCTTGCACGTCCTCTTCCTGTATGATTGGTCAGTTGATATCACTTGCATGAAGGAAGTGGGGTGGCTAGGTGGGCTTTCCTGGTGGTCAAGAAGTAAGTATACATGTACTTAATAATATTTACCCAAATTACTAAAAATTTCACCTATTAGTTATGTAATGTTACCTCTCTACCACCATTGCCAATATGCAAACACATCTAAGGAGGGTGTAAAGTCACTGCCATACTGACCAAGGACACAGGAACTGCCAGCTTGGGGGTGGGGGGTGGGGGTGGGATTGTCGGTCCGGATGAGGAGGCAACATCTGAAGGGTAAACCTCAACGGTACATGGACTTGAGGCTGCCAAAAGCAGAATCACGGCCGAAGTCTGGAAACCCTTCTCATCGACCAGCATGGGACTGCACTGCCTTCCCCCCACCTCCACCCCTGGAAATTAAGCACCAACCTGATAGCTGTCTGCCATGGGGACACTGTTGATTTTTACCCCTAGGCCCATAAGGTTGTCATCTATGTGTCCGTCCATCAGTCCATGCCTTGTTACCACCATATCTCCAAATATACTTATTTTACAGAAACCAAATTTGTATCACAAAGGGCATTGAGGTTTTTCAGGTGCCTATGGAAAAGTAGGTCACTAGGTTACACATTTAGGTCACAGTACTACACTGAAGAAAAAAATGGCGTAAACAGAGTACTGAAAAAAATATTGAATGTAGCTTTATCAATTATTTATGACAGTTGGTCCTAACGGTGCCCCTGACACGGATTGAAAATTAGGTCACTAGGTCACATATTTAGGTCAATGCTGCATTGAAGGAAAATGGCTGTACCATGACATTACGAAATATCAAATTACTCATTGTAGCTGTACCAACTATTTATGACAGTTGGTCCTAAGGATGCCTCAGACACCTAGAGAAAATTAGGTCACTGGGTTACATATTTGGGTCATAGTGCTGCATTGAAGAAAAATGGCCTTGCCATGATATCTCCACTCATTGCATTTGCACCAAAGCTTTGTCATTAGGTGAACCAGAAGTAACTTTGACTTACATGTGATATACTTCAAGGTCACATGTAGGACACGGTCACTCACCCGCATTGTTTTCCCATAAGTCTGCCTGTTGAATATCAGTGATCTACAGCAACTTCTATTTTCATCGGGTACGGTGTCAGATGTAGGTACATTGTCTTCCCCAAAGTACCATTTCCCAGTCAACCCTGGCCTAGGGGTTTTCTGTCTCTGAACGGATTCTAGCTACTCCTCTGGTCCTGGAAATCTAACAAGACTGGTGAGTCATGAAAACTGGTGGGCCCCAGGGTGGTAGGGTGGTGGTGTATTGTTTGTTAGGCAGTATCCAAAACTGAGTCCGACAGCTCTGGGCCAGGGACACCGTGGACAACCGCCTGATAGGAGTGTGAAATAAGATCCAGGCCTACTATTGGTATGCTGACCTAAAGGCTTCTACCTGGTGAAAATCCCGAAGGTGACAAGCTGGAACATGGTGGCGCCTTTAGGGGACAAGGGAAGTTTAAGAACAAGTATTAGAAATCTATGCAAAGGAACCTGTTATGCCGGCAAAGGCATCCATGCCCTCTTCCAGTACTATCATGTCGCACAAGTAGTGCTCAGCAAAAGTCTTGGATGATCGCCAGTAGCAGGCCTGGAGAATGTCGACAATGGTGACATTCCTTGGAGCATGCCAGGAGGCATAAAAGGCTAGCACCTTGCGAGCTCTAACTGAGATTTGCTCAATGACCCCTGGCACCATCCGTGCATGAGGGGTACCAGTGCAGCACTGGTATAGCAGGAAGTCTACAATGTCCACAATGTGCGGAGACCATGGATGTATTTTCTGAGTGGTGCATCAATCTGAAAACACTTTCCAATGAGCCGAGTGAACCATTAGAGAAGAGGATCGAAGCCCCTCTGTGGCAATTCTAGTGATTGATTTCGAGAAACCTCTGTCACAGATATGCTATGTGACAACGGCCAAGCATACAGGTTGAGGAATGAGGATTCCTGTGGAACGCGAGCTGGTCCAGCATTACACTAGAAGTTTCTGCCATGCCGGTAAATGTAGAAGAGGCTCAAAGCTTAATTCCAGAAGCTCCGGAGGCTAATCTGTCCTGGGTTGCCAGGAGGGGACCAGGATCAAATTGCAGTTTTGGGACCAAACCTTCAACAGAACCCTTGGGAGGATCTGTGGAGGCAGAATGGGTTAAGCCCAAAGGTTGCCCCAGTCTGAGGCTAGAGCTTCCACTGTTAGGGCCTAGGGATCTGGGACAGGCCACATGTAAACTTGAAGTTTTGTGGTAGTGCTTGTCAACAGATCCATGTGTGGGGTACCCCATCTCGCCCACATGGCCTAAATGACCCATGGGTGGAACAACCATTCCGTACCTGCCGGTTGACTTCTTCTTGAGAGTTGGTTAACCAGGACATTCTGTTGTCCCAGGACATACCTCACCTGTGTGCGGACATCCTGTTCTGAGCACCATCGTATGATGTGCCCGGCCAGCTCAGTCACCTTTCGGGAGCATGATCTGCCTTGTCAGTTGAGGCAATAATTGCATTCCAGTTGTCACACATTACAAAAATATGTGTTTGTGCGCCACTAGGTCCTGAAAATGGAGGAGTGCTAGCGGCATCACCTCCAGTTCTAACCAGTTTATGTGATGGTGTGCGGGCTACGCCAGCCAAATGCCTGATGCCATCCAACCCGCCACAGTGGCTCCTCACCCGGAGTGAGAAAAGTCTGTGTACATGGTCAGTTGCACCTGAAAGGGCAACAACTTCTGTCCCGACATGACATTCTCTTGGATGGTCCTCCAAAAGAGGTGCCTGCAGTCCTTGTGGAGGACCGCTACCGGACCTGGGTAACCTTGGTTCCTCGACCAACTGTTCCACAGCGCTGACTGCAAGGGACAATGGTGAAGGTGACTCAGGGGGACCTGGGAGTCCATCGAAGACAGGGGGCCTAACAGGGCTTGCCACTGCTTAGCCGATCAAACCTTGCAAGTCAGAAACTCCATGAGCATCAGCTGAAGTCTCTGCCACCCAAAGGGCGACAAATGTAAGTTGAACTTGATGCCGGGAAAGACAGAGATCTGCTCTGGTGTTAGGCAGAACTTTGAGAGATTCACAATCAGGGCTAAGCATTTGCAAAGCTACAGAATGGTTTGCGTATGATGCTGCTAATCTGGGCGTCGTAGCACCTGGATTAGCCGGTCGTCCAGGTACAGATGAATGCATACAGTGTTCTGGTGAAGGTGCACAGCAACTGCCTGCATGAACCAGGTGAACACCAGAGGTGCCGTGGCAAGACCGAAAGAGATCACTGCAAACTGGTAGGCCTGGCTCAAAAATGCGAACAGCAGATACGTCTGTGAAGTTTCCGCAATTGGCATGTGAAAAAATGCATACTTGAGTCCTTGAGATTCAAGGATGTCACCCATTCCTAGGGCTGCAGGGCCACCACCTCCAACCGAGGGGTCTCCATCCTAATGGATGGAACCTCTAAGTACATGTTCAGTATCCACAGGTCTATGATCAGACACCATACTGTGTGCTGCTTGGGGACAGGAAAGAGTAGGTTGTAGAACCTAGGTGAATTGGGATCCTTCACCTGCTCTGTGGTGTTCTTGCTTTGAAGTTTCTCCAATGCCTGCAGGAATGCTGATGCTTTGGGTTCCTGCGTGGGAGGGGCGAACCACTTGGGTTTTCAGCACAAAGGAGGCCTGTCTTTGCCGAAAGCAGCAAATAGCCACGTCTCAGGGCTTCAAGATGAAAGAATCATCTGTAATGGACTCCCATCGAGCGCAACAAGCAGAAAGACAACTGCCTACAGGGTGCTGTAAGATGTCTGGAGTGGTGGCAGAGGGCAGCCCTGATACTGGGGGTCTGGAAAGCAAAATTCAGGAGCCCTGAGGCATACCCAACTCCTTTGCTTTGGTGAACTGCTTGCCTTTCTTGGATGGCTTCCTGCTCTGCATGGGTCCTCACGATGCCAAAGGGGTGGTGCAGGTGAGAGGGCAAGTGGGTGCAGCCTGAGAGCCATGCTTTGGGGTTAAGGCGGCCAAGGAGGAAAGTGACTGAACAGAGTTGGTCAACGCCTAGGTCAGGGTTTGCTCTGTGGAGCAAGCCTGAAGGTCCTGCATCCAGCAAACAGCTTTTGCCATCTTTCCTCCAAACAACATGCTGGAGAACTGGGTCCCCGTTCTCAGTGGTGGAAGGTAGGGTCAGGCAAATGCTGACCATGGAGGTAAGCATCCCTGCATAACAAACACAACTTCGCCTTGAGCATACAGGCTTTTCTAACCTGGAGGTCAATTGCGGGCAACAACAAAGTCACAAGCAATGACACCTGGTCAAGCCAGTCACCTACTGCCAATGTGATCTAGGCAGAGTGCTGCAGGTATTCCAGGAGAGACATCAAGGCCGCCAAGGAGATGTCAGAATAAGACAGCATATGGACAGAGCCCCTGGCATCTTTGAATCTCTTATAGGCCTTTGCAGAGGCAGAGATGGAATTCGGCTGCTGTGCATCAAATTCCTCCCAATCCAAATCCACCGAAAGAGGATGTGAGGAAAATATCTGCTCAGGTGTAGAGTATCACTTCCCCTGAACATTTGGTCGGGGGAGGAGTCGCCCTTGCTAAAGATAGCCAGGGGTCCGGGCCTCTACAGGAGCCTGAGTGCCTCACATCTTGGTCGGTAGCTGGTCATAGAACTTAGCTACGAAAGACGAGAAAGGAATGGGGGTACTATGACACACATCCTTAAGTGACAACCCCAGCAGGACATTGTGACAGTGCCGCACTCGTTGGAGGGACAACTGGCTCATCACCCACCAGGCTCTGAATAAAGGCTTTGATGTGGTCAAAGCCCTGGGGATGGAGCTGGAGTGGTATCCATGTGGCAAAGCTGGAATGGTAGCCGTTGGGGCAGAAGCAAGCTCTGCAAGTGCCACTGAAGCCAAGAAGCTCAGCCACTCATAGTGATGATGATGGCGCCAGGGCCAGCTTGAAGCCCAGAGATGAATCCGAAAGAAGAGGGTTGTCCTTCTCATCAGTGCCAATGTCTGAAGACGTGGCAACCGCAAGAATTTTTGAAGCCTCGTCCAACAGAAGTTCCAAAGACGATGAGGTGGTTGCTTGTGACAGAAGCTGGTTTCCATCACCATGCCTCGCAATAGGGTAGTAACAACGTCTGTGGAAATCATTGCCACCTCCGTCTGCTCTTCCTGGGTAGGAGGAGCAAGCTGGACTTCTGGAGGAGTCGGCACAAGTCCACAACTGTGGCTCACTCAGAAGTCTGCTGGTCTGAAGGCATCTGGTGGAGTTGCAAGAACTCCTGAGCCTGAAGGCCAAGTGAGAGCTGACTTGGCATGGAAGCAGAAAGCTTCTCCTCTGCAATGGTCTGCTCATTTTTGACAAAAGTTCCACCTGGGGCGGATAAAGATGAGGTCTCCTTCCCCAAACACTGCTTCTCGAAGAGCTTGAGTTCTGCTTGCCTATCAAAAGATAGAGGCAGGGTACCTGCCTCAAACTTGGCGCACAGTGGAAGCCCTAGCGGCTGAGGCCAGGTTTGACCTGGAGGAGCAGCCTGCAGAGCCGACACAAGGGTAGGAGGTGCCAGAGGTGGCACTTGGTTCACAGAGAGGCTGCCACTGCAGCAGGCAAAAGCTCACTACATGTAGACCACAGACTTGGATACCCTCTTCTGTGCTCCAACATGCCTGGACTGTCGACCCAAGCTCTTGGATTCGGAAGCTCGAGATGTTGGTTGGGCTTCAGTGTTCTGTGAAGTGTGCACTCTCAACCGGAGCATTCCCACCTCAGTGCTCGGGGAATTGGCCAGTGTTTTTGGATGCCTGGACAAAAACCCATAAGTATCCATCTGGGCTTCACCAATTTGTGTTGTTGACTCTGATTGCTTGGACTAGGGCGACTGAGATCACGAAAGATCCAACTTGACTTAGCCTGCCTGTTTGGAGGAGGCTGACAGGTGGCAATTAGTGCCCTGAGCATGTCTGCCAGTGTCTGTGTGTTCGTAGCCACAACCATCAGGTCATTGGCTAAAGGAGCACTGGTTGTCACCAAAGGAGCTCTGGTTTGCGCCAAAGGATGAGCTGGGCACTCGTGATCAGTGCGAGGTGATCTCTTGCTTCCCTGCTTGCGACAACGTCCTCTCACTCCTTGCTCCCCTGGGGGGTTTCAGGTGTAGAGATGGCACCCACCTGAGCCTGCGAGCGAGCCTCGTGTGCTTGTCTATGCTTCTCTAGTGGAGTCACGGGAGAAGACTTGACTGAGTCAGAGTCCAAAGCCTGTCATTTGGCTGCAAAAAGTTACTGCCTATGTCTAGCCCTGTTGCTCTTTTTGCAGGCCTGCCTATAGAGCAGCCACTTGTCCTTTCCCCTACCAACACAGAACTGGCATGTTTTCTTGCGAAAATACAGCCAAGTTGCTGGCAACAACCAAAGCAGTGCTCATGATTGTCCCGTAAAGTGGTTCTGTGAATCCATCTTCTGACCTTTACCCCACAAGGGTGAAGGAGAAGTGGTCACTGGCTCAATACTAATGGCACACTGCAAAGCAGCAATTGCCTGGTGGGCACTGTCCTCCCTCTCTCTGAAATCTCATTATCACGATGCCATCTTGGAAACTTCCATTTCAAGCCAAAACAACCAGCTTCACTTCCACTTTTCCAGAGATCGAATGTAAGCTCTCCTTGCCTCCGAAGAGTCTGGGGCCGTTTAGAAAGGATTTTCGGCAGAAGGGAATGTGTGCAAAGCACTAGAACAGTATTTGTGAACAAAAGTTCACAGAGCTCCCGACTCTTTTGGACAACATCTAGGTGCCCAAGGAGGAAGGAAATACAAGGAACATGCGCACCAAGAGTGGCCACCTGGTCCAATAGGAACCAAGAGATGGCTCCACCAGGACCATCAGGTTTTTGGGAGCAATCAAGTGAGTAACCCACTGTGTTGTGTTGGGCAGTTTGGCCAGACATGGAGGTCTTGGCAATGGTGGTCGAGAGGTAACATTATATAACTAATATATGGAAAGGTGTAAAGATCTGCAGTGAAATCTGGCCACTGAGACCACTCTTTAAAGAGGACATATGTTTGAAATAGTGAGCACAATTTCCTGACCTTAGGATTGTGTATTATCTTTCTGTAATCAATAAGTCCACAGCCTAATGTATTTTACAGTAGTTTGAAATGTGTTCTAGCATAAGCCTGATTTAAATTTTATGGGATTCAAAGGCTTAAAATGACAAGTGATGATTCTGTTCAATTGTAATAAAACACGATTCAGATGTTCACTTTTTTTTAAACAAAATATTGACTTTTATCCAATAAGCTCAGAACTTGACGATTTTAAGTTCATGTCGTATGCTGTCACTACCAGGCAACATTTCACAAAACCAAGTATCTCTGTGCACTTTTGCTGTGTTGTCTCAATGTCACTTTTGAAAATATAATGCCCACTATCTAAGATTCATATAGTATACAATCACTGCAAGGTAACCCTTAGCAAAACCAAGCTGTGGAAACACTTTAACCTTATGTCTGTTTCACATTTGAAAATGTAATGTCCTCTGTAATCAAAAGTACCTTTAAGTGATGTCACTTTCCTGACCACTTGTGTCATATCAATCCAACATTTGTCTCCATTGATTAGAAACATCAATTTCTGTAGAATAGTTGCACAGAGAGAAGTTGTAAGGAGAATGACTTCTTCAACATTGTTTAAGGCTACATCTTCATCGCAGTGACAAATGATTGTCTTTTTCAACTATGGTGGTAACGCACTTAGACGTGTAAAGATTGGGAGATGAGATTGATCTGAGATTGATTGTAGTATCATTTGTAAAGGAACCAAACTATTGTGTGGGGTTCCAGGCATGAGTGCATACTGACTGAAATGTATAGATTGTTTGCTTTGCATTAATGTAAGTGACTTAATCCTTCTGGTAAGCTGTCAGGTCCAGTGATTTGAAACAATATCTACTCTGATAGAGACAGTGATATATGCAGTTGGAATATTGAACAAACACAGTAAAAAATGCCCCCCCCCCCCATATGACCAATGTGAGGTTCAAGACCATGTGTCAAATCAGAGCTAAGCATGGATAATCTCTGTTTATTATATCAACTTGAGAAACTTGTCTGTGTATGTCAGGGCTTGGGAATTATAGAGTGCTCATAACATACACTATGAGGCAGCATATTTTATATCACTTCATCATTTGCAGAATGAAAAATAGGACTGTCTGTTCTATACAACAAAACATACCTACAAAGTATACATGCTTTGACATGTCAACATGATCATAATAAGAGTATCCTGATCTTAAGAGGATCATCAAAATTGTGCAATTTTACCTCACAAGCCTTCCTCACTTTTCTTATTTGAACCAGGGACGTACATGTGTCAGTCCACCTCCCCATATTGAACAATAGTATACATCAATGTATATTGTAATTTATTGAACATATCCTTTCATGAGTGTTTTACTTGGGAATGGTTGTCCTCTCTGTGACAAGACTGTCCGGTCAATGACAGTTTATGATTTGAATAATGTCATATTTATGAATAACACTTCCAAATTCTTGATGGCTGCTTAGAAAGGTTTATCCTGAAAACAGAGAATATGAAAGGATTAATAGGCGCAGCTGACTTGTCAGTCAGCTGAGCTTAACTTATAACATGGACTTGTAAGTCAGCTGAGCTTAACTTATAACATGGACCTTTGTCTGTCATCCATACTGCACCATCAACAATTGACTTCTCCAAAACCACTGTGCAGATTCACTGTAAACTTGGTGGGAGTGTACCATGGTTGGAATTTTACCAAATTTGTTCAAATGGTCACAGTCCAATATTTTTTTTAAATTTCGTATTCATTTTTGGGCCAAATCTTACAAAATCTTCTGAGAACATGCTAAAATCACTTAGCTAATTGCTTCAAAATTGCTAAGGGAGACTTCTGGGGACCCTTATGTGTTCAACAGATGGACCTGTGATTTTAAATAATATTTTTTTTTTTATGTAAAAAGTGTGTTTTCACTCTTTTCAACTTCTTTAAAACCGTCACTCAGATTATGCTGAAACTTGGAGAAAATGTTCCTTGTAGATGGGCCAAACAAAAGTTTTCACAAAGTGGCATTGCTGTGAATCTCTGATTTTGAATAAATTTTTCAATTTGTGTACTTACCAGTTAATGCATACCGGCCGACTGATTACTATGCAAGTGAATGGGGATTGCAATGGTAATTCTTGTTTTTTACTTCTCAAACACCATTGACCAGATTAACTTCAAATTTGGTGGGGATGTACTTGTGTTGGTCTCTACCAAATATAATCAAAGGGTCATACTCCAGTGATTTCTGAATTTTTATGACCTTTTTTTTCCCCCCATTTTTAGCTCAGCTGACTTGTCAGTCAGCTGAGCTTATCGTATGGTCCTCCGTCCGTCGTCCGTCAACAATTTACATTTTCGACTTCTTCTCCGAAACCGTCAGCCAGATCCACTTCAAACTTGGTGGGGATGTGCCTTGGGTAGGTGTCTACCAAGTTTGTTCAAATGGTCATGGTCCAGTGATTTTTGGATTTTTAATGAATTTTTTTGTTCTTTTTTGGGCAAATCTTAAAAAATCTTCTCTGAAACCGCTCATCCGATTACTTTGATATCACACAGAAACACTCCCTGGGACACCTAGTTCTTAATTTGTTCACCAGGTGGCGCTGCGATTTTTTTCTATTTTTTTGTGAATTTTTGTGTGTTCTAGCTATTTTCGACTTCTTCTCCAGAACCGTCACTCAGATTAAGCTGAAACGTGGTGGATATGTTCCTTGTAGAAGGGTCAAACAAAGTTGTTCACTATGTGGGAATGCTGCAGATTCCTGATTTTTAACAATTTTTTCCATTCGGGTACTTATCGGTCAATGCAGCTTTCCTATTGATTACTATGGAAGTCAATGAGCATTCTAATGCTAGTTCACATTTTCGACTTCTTCTCCAAAACCGTCATCCAGATTAACTTGAAACTTGGTGGGGATGTACCTTGGGTGGGTGTCTACCAGTTTTGTACAAATGGTTATGCTCCAGTGATTTTGGGATTTTTAATGATTTTTTTTGTTCTTTTTTTTGACAAATCTTAAAAAATCTTTTTCTCCAAAAGCGATTACTCAATCGCTCTGATATCACACAAGAAGACACCTACGGACTCTGTGTTCTTAATTTGTTCACCAGGTGGCGCTGCAATTTTTTACTAATTTTTTATGAATTTTTGTGTGTTCTAGCTATTTTCGACTTCTTCTCCAGAACCGTCACTCAGATTAAGCTGAAACGTGGTGGATATTTTCCTTGTAGAAGGGTCAAACAAAGGTGTTCACTATATGGGAATGCTGCAGATTCCTGATTTTTAACGATTTTTTCCATTCGGGTACTTATCGGTCAATGCAGCTTTCCTATTGATTACTATGGAAGTCAATGAGCATTCTAATGCTAATTCACATTTTCGACTTCTTCTCCAAAACCGTCATCCAGATTAACTTCAAACTTGGTGGGGATGTACCTTGGGTGGGTGTCTACCAGGTTTGTTCCAATGGTCATGTTCCAATGAATTTTGGGTTTTTTATGATTTTTTTTTTCAAAAATCTGTACAAAAATTTTAACATGGGAATTTCTTGTAATGGTTATAACTTAAATAATTTTGGCCAGATTTACTTCAAACTTGGTGGGGATGTGCCTTGGGTAGATCTCTACCAAGTTTGTTCAAATGGTCACGCTCTATTGATTTTGGAATTTTTATGAATTTTTTGGGTTTTTTTGGGGCAAACCAAAAAACTCTTCACCTCTGAAACTGCTCACCCAATTGTTTTGATATCGTTCATAGACACTCCCAGGGACACATAGTTCCCAATTTGTTCACCAGGTGGCACTGCAATTTTTTCTCTTTTTTTTTTATGAATTTTTTATATGGTTTTGTTATTTTTCACTTGTTCTCAGAACTGTCACTCAGCTTAAAGTGAAATGTGATGGATATGTTCTTGTGGAAGGGTCAAACAAAGTTGTTTACTAGGTGGCACTGCTTTAGATTCCTGATTTTTAAGTATTTTCAACTCGGGTACTTATCGATCAATGCAGCTTTCCTATTGATTACTATGTAAGTCAATGGGCATTTTAATGCTAATTCACAGGACAACTGACACGAAATTTACTGTTTACTTGATAACTTGAGATCTGTTTTGAGTTAGCTACACATGTTAATCATTCTGTATGAAGGTCATGCAGAGACAGTACATGAATGACCTTGACCTCGTTTGTGGGGTCACAGTGCAACATACATGAATTTTACTCTTCATTATAACTTGAGAACTACTTGAACTTTGATGTTGCACATGTAAGTGTTCTTCTGTAAAGGTCAGACTTACTCAGAACATGGTGTCCTTGATCCTTTCCCAAGTTCATAGAGCTGCAAGTGTGATGAATGTCAAGATCAGCTGATGCACGGGCTGTTCACACAGCCCTCTTGTTTGTTCATTTTTTGGCCAGATCTTAAAAAATCTTCTTCTCCAAAAGCACTTCACCAATTGATTTAAAATTGTATGGGAACACTCGAGGGCATGACAACAGGAGTTGCACAGTACATGGGTCACCTTGACCTCATTCTGAAGGTCACAGGGTCATTTAGATGTAATTAATGCTACAGATGATAACTTGAGAACTATTTCAGCTGGACTTTGATGCTTTACATGGGTATGATTCTCTTTGAGGGTCACACTCAGACAGTACACGAGTTCCCAATGTCACAGGACAACTGACATGAAATTTACTGTTCATTTGGTAACTGAAGATCTATTTTGAGTTATGACCTTAATGTTGCACATGTTAATGTTTCTCTATGAAGGTCATGCTTGGAGTAACCTTGACCTCATTTCTGCAGTCACAGTGCAACATGCACAAATTTTAGTGTTCACTATAACTTGAGAACTGCTTGAACTCTGTGACATTGATGCTGCACATGTTAATGTTCTTCCATAAAGGTCAGGCTTATTCAGTACATGAGTGACCTTGATCCTATCCCTAGTTCCTAGAGCCACAAGTTTGTTGAATCTCTACATCAGCTGCTCTTGTTTTTATAGATTTTCAGGAAATGTAGTGGGATTTTAGAAGAGGTCAAAATCTCGTTTGCTTATGATACTGGTGGTGCCACCTGTAATCTGATGGAAATTATGAGTTAAAATGTCTTGAAAGATACAAAGTTCTATATATCGATAAATAATTGAATGAGACATGCTAAATTTATAGGATATTAAGATCATGTCCTATGCAAATATGTCATGAGATCAGTGACCTTGACCTTTTTATTTTAAGGTCACTAGACCTGTTAAGTTGGAAGAAGCTATTTTGTAATGATAGGGTGAAGCTTGGACATCATTGGTAAATAAAATGGAGCCTCCACATCAAAAATGCACTTGAGAACATTGCATAAAAAGCTGTACTTGGTGACCTACTTTTTGGGTCAACTTGACTCAATGATTGTATGACCTTGATCTATTTTTAAGGGTCATTAGGCACTTCAGAAAGGGACATTTAACATAAATATCTTGATGAAGAATAAGGTGAATGATGCCAAATGTACCACAAAAGTGTATCATGTTGGAGTTTGAAATTGCACAGTGTGGATGACTTTGATTAATTTTTCAAGGTCATGGAGGGAATGCATTTCAGGAAATGATTTTTTGATAATGGTAGTCAGCAGTACATCAAGGTGCCATTGAAATACATGTAGAAGTTTTATCTTGCACAATATGGATGACCTTGACATACTTTCTAAAGGTCGTGGAGGGAATACGTTTCATGAAATAATTTTTTGTTATGGTAAATACATTTGAACTTATGCACATGTATCAATATACCATTACAGAAATATTGCACAGACAAAAATCTATGGTGTGTGGGGTCATGGTGGCGCCACTGGTGGTATCGATGAAATAGAACTAGCATTACAGGGTGCAAAAAGCACATTAAATTCATTATTTTGATTTTGATTTAAGATACAACTTCTGAATTTATACCAAATATGCATTAGGCAACTGCTGAATTTAAAAAAAATATGTGAATGATCTTGACCTAATTTTTTAAGGTCAGTTATATTGTAATTTGAGAAATAAGGCAGCTTGCAATACCAATTGTAGTGTAAATGTGTATCATGTAATATAGAAATTGTCATTGCATAATAATGGTGACCTTGACCTACTTTCTCAAGTTCATAGGGAATACTTGTTAAAAAACTGATCTTTTTGTTTTGGTCATTACATCTGAACTTATGCACATGTATCAATTTACCATAACAAGAATATTATTTAGACAGTGTTCTATGATGTATTGCATCATGGTGGCCCCACTGGTGGTATTAAGTGGAACCAGCATCATATATATTAATAGTCATTTGATTCATTATTTTGATTGTGAATTTAGATGGAACTTCTAAATTTACCCCAACTATGCATCAGGCCAATGATCAAATTTCGTAAAATTTTTGGTGATCATGACATATGTTTTAAGGTTGTTAAGGACATTGTAAAGGACACTAAATTTTTCATGTTGAGAAATAAAAAGGCTAACAATACCAAATGTACCACAAGTGTGTATCATGTATTGAAGTTGGATATTGTATACTAGATATTGACCAGCTTTCTCAAGACTAAAGAGAAAATGCCCAATAGAAAATGATTTTGTTGTAATGTCTATAACATAATAAATTGAGATGGAACTGCAAAACCTACACTAAATATGCATTAGGCCAATGGTCAAATTTTGTAATATGTTGTGTGACCTCGACCTATTTTCAAGGTCATTAAGCACTTAAAAAAAGGACACTAAATTCAACATGTTGATAAAGAACAGGGGAAAAATATCAGATGTGACACAAATGTGTGATCGTGTGGAAGTTTGATGTATCATATGGATGACCTTGACTCTCAGGGTCATGGGGAGAATGCATATCAAGAAATAAATTTTGGTGATGGTTATCCAATTATATGTCAGTGGAGCACTTGGCCCATGGACCTCGTGTTGCAAATTTATGTGCAAAAAGGACTGTTACTGTAGAATTTCTTCAGCAAGGACACGGGTAAACAGCCGGTGATCAAAGAGATCTACTTAGCATCAACCCAATTTTCTTACTTATAGGGTTTCATTTATCTGCTTGCATGCACCCAGTCACCTAGTAAACCTCTTCTTTGTGCAGCGATGGTGTTTTGACCACAACTGATTGCAAAATGAAGCAACATGGTGTCCATGTAAACATGGACTGAACTTTTGCTGTCCTCTCAAGCAGGATGGTCACTTTTCAGATAAGAAACGGAGTGAAAATTGCTTTGTACAGAATTGACCACCCTTGGATAATCCTTAATGGGAATCCTGTAATTACATTTTGGAACAGAAAAAAACCCCAAAATACTGAGCTCAATGGTATCTCCTATTAAGAACATCTGCAACATTTGAGAGATGATTTCTCACCTGGTTACTTCATCAGCAATGTTGTTGCAATCCACATCAGGCAATTGTAGCTGGTTACAACTTTACAAAGTGGTTGCTGCAGCTTTTGATCTGGGCAATTGAATGGAAAAAGGACATTTGTTAATGTGGGTAGGGACCTCAAAAGTAAGCTTCTAGAAAAAGGTCACACTTGAAGCAAAACTCAACAGATTTTTGACAACTGTATCTGAGTTAAGGTGAATATGCTGCTTTTTACCAATCGTCTGAATTCAGTTTATATTCTATGTCCTCAAAAAATAAATGCAAATGCTCCAGTTCATCGAGGCAACTAAAGTTCATAATATGTATATCAGAAAAAAGGAAGGGAGCGAAAGAACAAGGGCGGGTAAATATCCCCTCTATTTTAAGTTGCGGAGAACGTTGTGAAATATTTGATGTAGTTAAACTTCTCTTCATTTTGTTTTCATGGTGTCAGTCTGGTATAAATTGACGGGCAATAATCCTCCCACCGCCAATGAAGCCAAGACTCCTCTAGATATTGCTGACATTTATCTTAATGCAGCCTCTCAGATGGCAATACTTTGCATGCTTTGGTGGGATACAGGTGTACAAGTCAAGGCACCAACTTTGTGGTAGAAACCATAGACCAAATAAACTGCAGCAGAAAAACTAGAAAAGATTTGCTTCAAAGCAAATCTGTCTGTATGACTACAAAGGAATGTTGTTGCCTTGTACATTCAAATTGAAATTGGAAAAGCTTCGTAAACAGAAAACATGAAAATTCAGAAAAAAAAGTGGAAAAGAAAATTGGCTTTAAAGCAAATCTGTGTCTTCAAAACGCACATAAATTAAGACGCTACAATTTTTGTCTGTGGTTTGTTGGGTGTAGATTGAGCACAAACCTACTTTAAGTTGTATATAATGGTACCTCTACCTGTAATAGTTTTGAAGATATTCAACATTTTTAACCTTTCAAGTGTCCCTAATTAGAATAAATTAAAATTCTACTCAACTTTTGTGTGTGGTTCATTGGATATGCCTACAGCACAAACCACAATAAAACTCTAGTCAGTTGGTTTTACTTGTTTTTTCTGATTAATGCTTAATTCCACAGTTTAACTCCTGCATTGCTTAGTCGATCCTGTTTAGAATGGCACCTCCACAGGTGTTGGACATGCCCTGACTTTCACTCTACAGCACAAACCTATGAAGTGAAGTTAGAATGACAACTCTACCAATTATAGTTTTTACAGATATTCAAGGTTTAAATTTTCAATTGAGTTTTATTTTGCATAATTTTCAAAATTGTCACCTCTCTTCATAAAAAGCCAATCTTTATGTATGGAAGTGTAATCATGCCATGTTTGGAATTTCTGCGTGTAATGGTGTTCAAATAAAAGGTTGGACAAATTTGCTTTTAAAGAAAGAAAAGAGAGAAGTTATAGGCTTGTACATTCAAATTGAAAGTGCAACAGCTACATGGCAAAAAGCATGAAATTTCAGAAAAAAAAAATGTAGCAAAAATAAGAATGAAGCATAAAAGAAAAATTGCCCATTACATTGGGAATGACAGCTCTACCGTGTATAGCTTTGAAGATATTCAACATTGAAACTTTACAAGTGCCCCCCAATTATTATGAATTAAAATTTTTACTTTTCTTTGTGGCTCATCAGATTCACCTACACCATAAATCTATAAATAGAAGTTGGAACAGCATCTCTACCTATACAAGTTTTGAAGATATTCATTATTTAAACTTTCAAAGTGTCCCTAATTAGCATAAATTGAAATTATACAGCGTTTGTTTGTGGTTCATTGGAATGGCATCTCTACCTACAAGGGTTTTCAAATTTCAAATATCCCATATTTGCATAATTTAAAATGCTCTCAACCGTCTGTGTAAAAAGATGCAACTTCATGTATGGATCTATAATCATACCAAGTTTAGTTTCTAATTGTAATAGTGTCTGAGAAAATTGTCAGACAAAAGTGCAGAGAGAGAGAGAGAGAGAGAGAGAGAGAGACAGAGAGAGAGAGAGAGAGAGAGAGAGAGAGAGAGAGAGAGAGAGAGAGAGAGAGAGAGAGAGAGAGAGAGAGAGAGAGAGAGAGAGAGAGAGAGAGAGAGAGAGAGAGAATGTAGTACAAGCATCAAATTGATGAAAAGAGATAGTTATAATTTATATCTAAGGTTTTATTTTGGAACACATCATAATGATCAGCATCAGTGTTCCCCTTGCTCTTGACTTGACCTTGGGCTATGCAGTTGCCTTCATGGGGTTCAGTTGCTGTATTCCACACCAAAACAATGTGTAGCTGATTAATGTACCCATCAGATGGAAACACAAGGAATCTTTATAACATACAAATATTTTGTTGTTCGCCAGATTACACCAGGAAGTCCTGCTGCCAGAATTGGGCTAAAAGCAGATGATGAGGTGACAGAAATAGGGGACACTCCAACAGAACACATGAGCCATCAGCAAGCACTGGATGTGATACAGCAATATGGCAATGCCATTATACTGACAGTGGAAAGGTGAGTTATAGGGTGTGAAACAGCCATATGGTAATGCTATTATACTGATGGTGTGATGTAGCAATATAGCAGTGCTGTTATACTGATGGTGGAAATGGGAACTATATGGTGTGATACAGCCATATTGCAATGTCATTATACTGACACTATGACAGTGGAAAGGTGTTGTATGGTGGGACACAGCCATATGGCAATCTCATTATACCGACACTATGACAGTGGAAAGGTGTTGTATGGTGGGACACAGCCATATGGCAATGTCATTATACCGACACTATGACAGTGGAAAGGTGTTGTATGGTGGGACACAGCCATATGGCAATGTCATTATACCGACACTATGACAGTGGAAAGGTGTTGTATGGTGGGACACAGCCATATGGCAATGCCAATACTGACAATGGAAAGGCAAGTTATATGGTGTGATCAGCCATATAGAAATGCCATTATACTAAGAGTGGAAAGGTGAGTTATAAAGTGTGATTATCCATATGTCACTGCTATTATGCTGACATAATAGTAGAAAGGTGAGTTATATGTTGTGATACAGCAGTGTGGTAATGTCATTATACTGACAGTGGAAAGATGAGTTAAGTACTGTAAATTGCTTTATTTTAACATTTCAAGTTTCACAGTTTTTGTATTTTTGACATTTCACTGCATAGTTTTAATTTCACTATTTTGGGCATAATTCTTGCTCAAACAGTGTTAAAATTCTATTTGTCTTCTTTTTTTTTTAGCTCAACTGACTTGTCAGTCAGCTGAGCTTATAGGATGGTCTGTGGTCTGTTGTCCATCCATCCGTCCACAATTCATATTTTCCACTTCTCCAAAACTGTGTGCCAGATTCACTTTAAACTTGGTGAGGATGTACCTTGGGTGGGTCTCTACCAAGTTGTTTAAGTGGTCATGCTTCAGTAATTTTTGGATTTTTTATTAATTTTTTGGTTCTTTTTTGGGGCAAATCTGAAAAAAAAAACTTCTCTAAAACCGCTCACCCAATTGCTTTGATATCACACAGGTACACTCCTAGGGGCTCCTAGTTCTTAATTTTTCACCAGGTGGCACTGCATTTTTTTCTGATTTTTTGTGTGCTTTTGTTATTTTTGACTTCTTCTCCAGAACCGTCTCTCAGAATAAGCTGAAACTTGGTGGATATGTTCCTTGTGAAAGGGTCAAACAAAGTTGTTCACTAGGTGGCACTGCTCTGGATTTAAGATTTTTAATGATTTTTTTGAATTTTTGTACAGATTGGCAAATGCACCTTTCCTATTGTATTTTCACTTTTTTGTGCCTGTGATAACTAAATAAGTTAGTGGGCATCCTAATTGCAATTCACGTTCTGGCCTATTCCAAAAAAAACTGTCAGTCAGATTGACTTCAAACTTAGTGGCAATGTACCTTGGGTGGGTCTCTGCCATGTGTGTTTAAATGGTCACTTTCCAGTGATTTTGGGATTTTTTAGAATTTTTTGGGTGGAAAAACTTTAAAAAAAGTTTTTACAGGAAAGTTTAACATAGGAATTTCTTGTAATGATTATAACGTAAATAATCTTTACCATATCTGTGTCAAACGTGGTAGGGATGTACCTTTGATAAGTGTCCACCTACTTTGTGTCATGCTGCAGTGATTTTTGGACCTTGACCTCATTCCCAAGGTCACAGGACAACTGACATGAAATATACTGTTCACTTAATAACTTGAGATCTATTTTGAGTTAGAACCTTGATGTTGCACATGTTTATGTTTCTCTATGAAGGTCAAGCTTAGACAGTCCATGAGTGACCCTGACCTCATTTCTGGGGTTGCAGTGAAACATACACAAATTTTACTTGTCACTAGAACTTGAGAACTGCTTGAACTGGTGTTGCACATTTTCACCTGTTAATGTTCTTCCATAAAGGTCAGACTTACTCAGTGCATGACCTTGATCCTTTTCCAAGTTCACAAGGACACCAGTATGATTAATCTTTATGTCAGCTGAGCATGGGCTGTTCACACAGCCCTTTTGTATTTTCACGGTTTTGTGCTATCAGCAAAAGAAACAAAAATAAGAAAACACTGACATTAAAGTAATTTACAGTATATGCTGTGATACAGCCATATGTCACTGGTATTATACTGACAGTGGGAAAGCTGAGATGTATAGTGTGATACAGCCAGCATATTGTGCTGCCATTAAAGTGAGTGATATGGTTTGATACAGCCATATTTTGCTGCCATTATACTGATGGTGGAAGGAGGCATAAAATGGTGTGATTATAGCCATATGGTATGTCCTTATACTGGTGGTGAAAGTGGGAGCTATATGGTGTGGTGCTATATGAATGTTTACCTGGGTGGGGGTGACATTCGTTCTGTGGCCTACCATCCAGGTCACCATTTATTTTCTTGCACTCAAAGTCTTACTGCAGCACCCAAACAAAAGAAAACATCAACAGGAAAGAAAAGAGCTGTCCAATGAAGGGAACTGATGGTGAGAAGTCAGTGGACAAACCCGTGGACACTACGGGAAAAGGAACGTGTGGCTAATTATACAGGTGCCAACCTGATTGGTTTAGATGCCCTCCCAGGGATTACCCTGTGATGTAATCACTTAAAGCCGTGATTTCAAAATGGCGGACATGGGATTTGCTTCGGTGATCTATTCTCACATAAATATCACTATATTTGATTTATTCAACTGTCATCAGGGATAAGAGTATGAAGACAGATATAATCTTTTAATGGAAAACACTAATTCAGGGCATAAATCGCTATTTCAAGTGTGAGATGTAAGCACCACAATAATGATCAATGATCGTTCAAGGACAGGTGCACAGCTTGGGGTCATGCACTTAGGCATGGGATAGATCAAAAAAATGTTACCAGTTGTCAAAGGTACGCGTGGTGCCACATCAAATATCACACGGTTGATAACCAATAAGATTACTTCATTCTTACTTGAAGTGTAAGAAAGCTATATATTACTGCCATAATGCTGACAGTGGAAAGGTGTCATAAGGTGTGATGCAGCAGAGTGTCTATGCCATACAGCAGAGTGTCTATGCCATACAGCAGAGTGTCTATGCCATACAGCAGAGTGTCTATGCCATACAGCAGAGTGTCTATGCCATACAGCAGAGTGCCTATGCCATACAGCAGCGTGTCTATGCCATACAGCAGTGTCTGTGCCATACAGCAGCGTGTCTATGCCATACAGCAGTGTCTGTGCCATACAGCAGAGTGTCTATGCCAACAGCAGAGTGCCTATGCCATACAGCAGAGTGTCTATGCCATACAGCAGAGTGTCTATGCCAACAGCAGAGTGTCTATGCCATACAGCAGATTGTCTATGCCATACAGCAGAGTGTCTATGCCATACAGCAGAGTGCCTATGCCATACAGCAGCGTGTCTATGCCATACAGCAGTGTCTGTGCCATACAGCAGCGTGTCTATGCCATACAGCAGAGTGTCTATGCCATACAGCACAGTGTCTATGCCATACCGCAGAGTGTCTATGCCATACAGCAGAGAGTCTATGCCAACAGCAGTGTCTATGCCATACAGCAGAGTGTCTATGCCATACAGCAGAGTGTCTATGCCAACAGCAGTGTCTGTGCCATACAGCACAGTGTCTGTGCCATACAGCAGAGTGTCTATGCCAATTGCCATACAGCAGAGTCTATGCCATACAGCAGAGTGTCTATGCCATACAGCAGAGTGTCTATGCCATACAGCAGAGTGTCTGTGCCATACCGCAGAGTGTCTATGCCTGACAATGGAGAGGCGAAGTACAGGGTGTGATTACCAGCACTGCACCTAAAACAATTGGAGGGGAACTGTTGGTTGCTCGCCTGAACACCAGATTTTATAGTGAACTTGTAACTAAAAGTTGACCCGAGAGCCGACCTTGGATACATGTGATCATGAGGGGAGCTGCTTGAAGCTCACTTGCAATGTTTTCAATACAGGGCTGCATTGCTGCAAACAACTTCAAATTCACAACAAATTTTCCAAATCGGATATGTGCCAGTTAATGCATGCATTTCTATTGATTACTGTGTAAGTCAGTGGGTATGGCTATGGAAGTTCACAACTTTTTACTTCTCCAAAAACGCCAACCAGATTCTCTTCAAACTTGCTGGAGATGTGCCTGAAGTGGCTCTCCACCAAACATGTTTCAATGGTCATGCTCTAGTAACTTTTTGGATTTTCTAATGATTTTTTCAGTGCCTTAATGTCCAGCCCTGTCATGTGGTTTCAACATTTTCATGTGCTTCATTGAATTTCACACCAATTGATGGAGGTCTACTGTGTCAGTGTACAGACCAATGATATATTATGGCTGCACAGTTAATCACCTGTTAATATTGCGTTTCAGTATATTGACCAGTGATCTGCTAAAGACGTGATAGATATACAGTTCTATTTATATATTGTAAGCAAATAAGACTAGGCAAGAGCAAATGCAAAGAACAATTCTATCTTCCAAAGGCGTGTTAGTCTGACCAGTTTTGATGCTAACGCATCTCATCAGAGACTGAACTTAGTTCTTGGTCGGCCCTCGGTACGTGCTTATATAGCAGGGAAAGACATTCACATTAGGAATAAATGTAAGCATTTTCTAATGCCAAAGGACTTTGATATGAATGGGATGATGTAATTGGCTATCATGGCCTGTTACAAGTGAAAA
The DNA here is from genome assembly GCA_964020975.1 of Hermodice carunculata. Classification (NCBI taxonomy): domain Eukaryota; kingdom Metazoa; phylum Annelida; class Polychaeta; order Eunicida; family Amphinomidae; genus Hermodice; species Hermodice carunculata. The sequence continues at coordinate 50,768 of CAXHWN010002333.1, read as the reverse complement.
AAATAAATGAACAGATCTGAGCACCAATATGCCAGGTTGTAAAGAAACTGGAAATGTACCAGTTTTTTTTAAAAAAAGAGAAGATGCATGTACACACTGATAGCTTAACTCTCAAATACATTTAAGAATAGTTTGGGATATAAATGGCCTATTTGTATTCTTAAAATAGAAATTGACCTGTGATATATTGTACAGTGTGATGATATATGGTAACTGTTACTGATGGCTGTTTTGGGCAGGTGTGCGCGGGGAGGCCGGCCACCAGTACAACCTGTCATCAGCAGTCCACCCCCAGGACCACCACCTCAGAAGTTTTATCAGCCATATGACATGGCTAAACCAGATACACAAGTAAGCTTGCCTTTACTCTCATCTAGGTCTCTGTGCCAAGACAGACATTCTTTTTTTAGCTGTGCTGATCTAAGTTTGACGAGCTTATGCGATCACTCTTGTCCAGTGTTGTCAACCCCACCACCACCCCCACCCCCCAGGATTTCATGGCTCATTTTCCCCAACTCCTGTCTCGAGAAAAATATCTAACATTTCCCGAAATTGGATAAAAATATCCCTTGTAAAGTTAAGTAAATTTATTGCCATTCAATCAATACTGGCAGAAATGTCACTCTTAATATAAGTTCAGCATCACAGTTTACTTACGCTATTTACTGTGGTGAGGTTGCAACAGGTACCCAATTTTGCCTTCACTGCAAGGCCCCTATTTTTACATGTGAGCACATTTCCGATTTGTCAAAACCCATCAAAGCATATGTAGAAGTGCATTGAGAGCCAGTCAAATTTCGCATTACATTAATCTTTCACAAATTCTGATGTACAATGGTACCTGCTGTATGTGGCCACCCCTTCTGTGAAGAAAAAGTGGCCACATACAGCAGGTGACCTGTCACCACAGGTACTTTTTACAAAGTAATTGACTCCTATGTCCAAGCCTGGTGACCACAAAAAGCAATGTGACTGCTCACGGCAGTGGTTGCATACAGCAGGGACCACTATTCGAAATTTTGCTGGCAAACAGTCCTGATCAAGGTGTTAATCTACATGAGTCAAGAGTGAATGACAGGTCACAACGGGAAGACTAGTGCTACAAACTAAGAGACAAAAGATGGTGATAGTGGCCAAGTATGCCTCACACTTTTGATCTGAATGGAAAGCTGACCCCGAGTTTACCACGTGGCTTAGACCTGTGCCTGAAGACAACAGCAGGGCGTACTGCAGTCTGTGCGACAGTGATTTTGACGTGGTGCACAGATGCATCAACGATGTGTGAGCTCATGTCAAGGGCAGAGGAAAGGAGCACCATGATGTCAATACAGTCACATTTTACATACCAGTAGCCAATCAATCATTTCAGAAAATTTGGGTCTATATTTGTTGATAAAGTTCCAACTTCCTAAATACATAATTTAAAGTGTGGGCCATGCCAGGAATATGTACAATTTTTAGTAATGTCAGTATTAGTAAGTATACTTACCTCTCAAGCACCGTTGCCCAGACCGCTGTGTCTGGGCGTAACGCCCTAGAAAATAGAGCTGAGTTCGCTTACTTGACTGTTCCGAAAACCTGACATTCTCGTGGCGCCATCTGACGGTTCCTGTGGATCCGGTGGTGACTCCTGGTGTACATGCTCTCCAATTGTCCTTCCTCTTTGGCTGAGTGGTCAGTTGACATCTGCTATGAGAAAGGAAGCAGGGTGGTCAGGTGGGCTTCTCTCATGGTCGACAGGTAAGTATACTGTTCTCACTTATAGCAAAATTGCTGAAAATTTCACATATCAGTCACATAATGTTACTGGCATACTGACCATAACTCAAAGACTGCTGGGACTGACAGCCTGGGGGGGGGGGGGGGGACCATCAGTCTGTGTGAGGAGGCAAAGTCTGAAGGGAAAACGTCAGAGGTATGTAGACTTCAGGCCGCCAAGAGCAAAATTTTGGCCACAGCCTTGGAAACCCTCCTTACTGACCAGCATGGGACCACACTGGGCCCCTGGAAGTTGCCCGCCGACATGATAGCTGTCTGCCAACATGGGTAGACACTGTCTGTTTCTACTCCTCTGAAATGGAGATCTGACAGGACCTAGTCGTGAAACTAGGGGGCCCAGGGGGAATACTGGAATACGATTCTGTGGTGGGGCAGCGATCAGCTGCATAAAACGATTCTATTAGACGAGGACAGCAGGGACGACTGCTCGATACAAGCCTGAGATTATGTCAATTTATTTAGAAGGCCCACTAAGAAGTGCGCCAACCTATAGACTGCATCGAGTCTAACCCACATGGGCAACATTAACTGGAACATGCTGGCTGCCCAGATGGCACTCAGAAAGTCTAACAGACAAGTATCAGGTACACAAGCAAAGGAGCCTGTTACGCCCACAAAGGCGTACATGCCCTCCTCTTGCACTATCAAGTCTTGCAAGTAGTGCTTGGTGAAGTGTGGAGGATCCCTAGCAGCAGGCCCGAAGAATGTCAACAACAGCGACGTGCCTCAGGGTGTGCTGGAGGCATTGAAGGCTTGCAACTTTGTGCATGCTGGCTTAGATGACCTTCATGGTACCACGCCTCTGCAGAACGGTTTTGTAGGCCTTAAAGAGCCATCTACACAGGTCATTTTGGGAAGGTCCCGTGCATGGTGAACGACTTCTGCCAATTTTCCTGCAAACAAAGTTCCTGAGAAGAAAGGCCCTATTCTGGCTCTGGAAATATCGGGTCAGGCAACTGTTGACCCTGGAGGCAGGCGTCTCTTTGCAACAAACGAAGGTTTGCTTCTAAGGTGCAGGCAGTTTAGACCTGGTGGTCAATTGCTTGCAACAACGGAGCTGGAAGTAGTGATGCCTGGTTGAGCCAATCCCACACAGCTTCCGTGATATGCTCAGATCCCTGGGAAGTCATCCAGGAGGGACCTCAAGGCGGCCAAGGAGACATCAAAATACGATGCCATAAGAATAGTTACCCTGGCATCCTCTTCAAGTCTCTTATAGGCCTCAGCAGAGGTGGTGATGGACATCGGCTGCCAGCATCAAACTCCTTCCAATCGAAATCCACCGTCAGTGAATAGGATGGAAAGATCTGCTCAGGTGCATAGTACCATTGTCTGATGTCTGCCTTTGGGAAGAGTTGCCCTTGCCAAAGGTACCTAGACGTTGGCAGCTCTATGGGAACCCATGTGCCTCTTGTCTTAGCTGTGAGCTGGTCGTGAAACTCAGCTACAAAGGGCGAAAAGGAGATAGGGGTCTTATGAGGCATATCCTATAGGGACAAACCCCGCCAGGACATCGCAACAGTCCTGCACCTCTCCTTCTCTGTTGGAACCACAGCTTGGTCTCCCAACAGGCTCTGAATGAGGGCTTAGAGATGCTCCACTCCCTGGAACAGAGCTGGAGTGGCACCCTGGCTGTGGAAGCAGGTTCTGCCCACACCACAGACGCCACGGGGCTCAGCCATTCAAAGCATGAACAACATGAAGGTCAATGAGTCAACCGTGGATGAGACCTGCTGACGGATGAATGGGACTGCAGGAGCTCACCCTCCACTTTGTAGTCAAGGTCCAAAGACCCAGGTCTAGCAAGCGGGCAGTAATGCCCAAAGGTTCGTCGAACAACGTATTGTCCACGGCTGATAGGATGGCCACCTGTGACAGCAAAACATCTGTCAGCACGCGGTGTAAGGGGTCAGCAACCACTTCCACAGAAGTCGCCACAGCCTCCGTCACTCCCCCCACCTGCTTGGCCCATGTGGAGCTAAAGAAAGGGGGACTTCCAGAGCACTTAGTGTGGGGCCACAGCTGCCGCTGACTTGAGTGTGCAGGCCAGAGGTCAGCGGCTGGAGTTGCAAAAACTCCCAATTCTCTGGAGGGCTCAACACAGGAGCCACAGCTGCCGCAGACTGAGAAAACTGCAGGGAGGAGGGGTCCTGCTGGGGTGGTAAACTCCAGAGCCCTCGGGATAGGCAGCTGCTCTGGCTGGAGAGGAAGGGCAGAAGGCAAAACCGATGGAAAGCAGACAACATCAACACCTTGCTGGCAAAATTGACAGTATACAGGTGTATTGGCCTGGATGAGGGCAACGCTTGTGGCGGGTGCCTTCTGCCACCAAGAAGCATTGAGTTCAGACAGTAAACACACAGGAGTGGTTGCTGGTATTTCTCCCATCATGATACATGGATAAATTATTTGATTTTAAGATAAAATAATACAAATTAAATGATTTTAACTCTGATAAACAACTTATTTTGCGATGCTTTGTGTTTTACATTAGCGTGCATGAATATAAAAAATGCCAACAAAGAAATGTGCCACAACTTCCGGCAGAAGCCTGTTCACTCAGTTGCATTTCCACGCTCCAGTCCGTCATGTTGATGTTCACATGCATGCTTGTGTTGTCTGCAAAATGGGTGTGGGCAAACATACTGTCAAGTAAATTTGATGAACTGGGTCTGTTTTGAGTATAAGATGCAGCAAGATTACCATGAGTTGATACAGACAATGGGGGGGGGGGGGGAGAGATGGATCTGAAGTTGGCGGTAGCTTAGCCCTAGAGTGAAGGCAACATGGTTGAATGACTTAGGACGTTGACATTCAATTCGCACAGTGCACGATCCTGAACAGAAGCCTCATGTTCACAGGGGTTCATTAAGATCGAGCACCTGGCTCACTGTTGTTTCTCGGATGGTACCACATGATTATTGACACTTGAATGTTTTTATGGCCACTGAATTGCATAATGGCACTAGCAGGAAGGCAGGCCCATGTGCACACGGTATTTTTATCTTTCATTAGAGCAAGTCCGTACATGGTAATGAAAGGGCAGTAGTACAGGAAATGATGTAGTTGGAATGGGTTACTACATACAATTATACAGAGCTGTAATCCGCCCCTTTATTTACCTGTGATAGGTGCCATTATGGAAGAAATAAAGAGAAATCATACACCCAGAACAAATTTATCAAGATGATAAAATACATCACATATAATCCTTATTCTTCTGTTGGAAACCATAGTGAACAGCATATAGACTCACTTCCTTATGTTGCCAATCTGTACTTATACTTCCATGAATCAGAAAGGATGGAAGAATTGGTGGAAAAAAAATGACAAAGTAGCTAGCAAATGTTATCAACATACCGGACGGTTCACTGATGACCTGTGCACTTTAATAACCACAATGAAAACAAGATGAACTGGAAAAATATATAATCTAAACAACTGATCCTCAATTTGGAAAATGATAGCAACACAAAGCTAACTTTTGTTCATCTTGAAATTGAAATTGAAACAAACCAGACAATGTATACTCGGGGGGGGGATCTAATTTCGAACAGGATCAAATTTCAAACATTGCTCTGCTGAAGCTCCCTTAAATTATGAACAAAACTTTAGTGTCATGCATACATACTGAATACACATTATTGCTCATAACAAGTTGAAATGTAGACTTTACTAACATTGACTGGCTAGTAAGCACACTGTGCATGCTTGTGGCAATCTTATGTTCGAAATAAGATCATGTTCAAAATTTGATCCGCCCAGTATACATTCCAGCTCTCTTCTGGTAAGTTAAATACTTTTGAATCATATTAGGACATGGAACTTAAAAACATGGGGCATTTTGGCAAATGGAAATTTTCACATGGCCGCTATTTCTTTTGACAACATGTTCGCATGGAGATCAGAACATCACAGGCCTAAAGGGGGCCATATTTCATATAGATGTAATTAAGTACATCTCTATAGGGATAAGAGAAAGAAATACTGGAAAAGAAGATTTGCTTCAAAACAAATCTGTCTGTGTGCCTCCAAAACTTGCAAAAATTGAAAGCTACAACTTTTGTGTCTGGCTTACCAGATGTGCCTTCAACACAAATCTATGAATTAAAGTGGGAATGGTACCTCTACCTGAAATAGCTTTGAAGATATTCAACATTGAAACTTTGAAAGTGGCCCTTATTGGCATAAATGTAAGAGTTTACCACTTTTCTTTGTGGGTCATTGGATGAGCCTACAGCACAAACCTACAAACTGAAGTGGAATGGCATCTCTACGTATTATAATTTTAAAGATTTTCAACATGTAAACTTTTGAAGTGCCCTTGTTATCATAAATGAATTTTTTAGTAATTCCTGGTGCGCATGCTCCTGTGTTCTTCCTTCCTGCTCAGTGATTGGTCAGTGGACATCACTTGCCTGAAGGAAGCGGGGGTGGTTGGGTGAGCTTCTCTGGTGGTCGAGAAGTAAGTATACATGTACTTCCTAATACTGAAAGTACAAAAAATTTCACGTATTAGTTAGGTAACATTATGTCTCAACCACCATTGCCAATATATGGTCTCCCAAAGCTCTTGTACCAGCTGCCCAACAATTAACCATAGCTTTGAATTCCCATCCACAGTTTAGATTCAAACAGGATTGATGTACACTTGTTAGACCCCATTCTGTCATGCAGTTGTGTGTTCACTCATTGATTGGTATAATTATAAACTTTTTTTAAATTTGTAAACTAATTTTGACAACTTATTTTACAAATCTTGCACAAAATAGGTGGCTTTTAGTAATTGGAAATGGGGAATTTGGGGATATACATGTAGTGGTATATACATACATGTATATATATCATGAATATAGTTGATGGCAATAAGTTGGTTTAAACATATTTTATTACAACACAATTGGGAAACAGGGCGGAGCCCTATATAAATCCCTCTTGTAGATTATGGCAATAGTTGTTCGCCATGGCCATCTATGTAAGACATAAGGTGATCAACAAGCTGTCTTGTGTTGCCCTGTCTCTATCTCTATCTCTATCTTTATCTCTATCTTCAGACTCATGGCTTGGTGTCCCACCAAAGGTAGCATAGGGGGCATAGAGTTAGTGGGGATAGGGGCCATGTCCATCTGTCCAGCCGTCCGGGAGCATATCTCTAGAACTCTAAGAGATAGAATAATGAAATTTCTACCAGAGATGCATCATACCATGGGCATGTGTGCTGTATATTGTTTTTGACCTTGAAAGCAGGGCCAAAAAAATATACATTTTTGTGTGTCTGGCAGCATATCTCTAGAACCCTTAGTGATAGAATAATGAATTTATGCCAGAGATGCATCATACCAACAGCATGTGTGCCATGTATTGCTTTTGACCTTAACGTATTTTCAAGGTCACAGGGCCCAAGAACATGTCAATTTTTGTGCATCCAGACATGGTGTATATATTGTATAGCTTTCTTCTGTATATTGTGGCGGGGGACATAGATCCTTTGGAGCACTGTGCATTTATTTCTAATTGAGCATAATGGCATCTATTTTGGTCATGCCTTGCATTAAAAGGTTTTCAATATTGAAATATGTGTGGATGATTATGCAGATTGAAGTTCCATTTGTTTGATGTGTTATTAAGTGATAGGCCAATATCCTTAACAGGCATCGTGGAATGGAATGGCATAAAAATTCTAATATCTCTATCTGGAAACATTTTCCATTTTTTCAACATGTCAATCCTGTTATAATTAATTCACTTTGGATAATTTTTAATGCTGCAGCTTTTGGCCACTGTTGATCAGATGATGCCACAACACAATTATTCTACAAATTGGAGTTGGAATGGCAGCTTTATCTGACATTGTTACGGAGATAATTCAAGATTTGAATTTTGTTTACTCTCTTTTCTTAAAGAAGAAAAAATGCTGCAACTGTTGTTCATTGTTTATTGGATGTGTCTATATCACAAATCTGTAAATTGCAATTTGGATTACACCGCTAGAACCATTTTGAAGATACTTAAAATTTAAATCTTGTGTATTTGGATAGATTACAATGATGCAACTTTGGTTCATGGTTCATTGGATGTGGCTTTAGCACAAACCTGTACATGTATATTGATGTTAGATTAGCACATCTATCTATAATACTTTCACAGATATACGAGATTTGAATTTTTGTGTATTTGACTAATTTGCATAAATTAAAAGGTTCATAGTTTATTGGATGCATCCATAGTGCACACCTATATAAGTAGCAATTGGATTGGCAACTCTGCTTATTATAGTTTTGAAGACATTCAACATTTACAGGTTTAACCATAAATGAATAAAAAATTCATAAAAATGCAAAAATTAATGGAGCATGACTGTTTGAACAGACATGGTAGAGATTCACCCAAGGTACATACCCACCAAGTTTGAAGTGAATCTGGCGGACAGTTTTTGTCTTGCCAGCATAAGCTGTTGGTAAGACTAAGCACTCGATTTCCGTCGGCTCATCCGTCTTTCCGTTAGTCAGTCCTTCTATCCGTCAACAAAAAGCTTAGGAGTGGCATTTTTTCATTAACTATACCGGGTAGGGCTTTCATACTTGGGTAAATGATTTATAGTGATGTTTACTATAGATTTGTACCATCACTGTCATACTTCATTGGTTACATCATGCTTAAATGAGCATTATAGAAAAACTACAATCACTGTAATACTTCATTGGTTACATCCATACATTTTGGAAACACTATAGTCTGTATTCAATGAAGAATATTTCAAAGGTTGAGAAGACCGGTTTAAAACCACCAGTTGCCTTTTATGGGTGACTGCCTGTCTCAAGTCAGGAGTGAAATTTTTTTCTTCACATTGGTATTGGAAGATGAATGGTGATGCTGGAATCTCTTTGCTGTCATTGTTGGGTTTGAAATTTATGAATATGGGTCATGTTTTTCTGCACAAGTGTAACATGGCTGTTAGCAAAAAACTTAGGAGTGGCATTATTTCACTAACTATACACTGGGTAGGGCTTTCATAGTTGGGCAAATGATTGATAGTGATTGTCATTACAGATTTGCATCACTGTCACACTTCATTGGTTACATAATGCTTGAATGAGCATTGTAGAAAAACTTCGAAGAAGCTTGAATTATGCTGGCGAATGCACCCCCCCCCCCCCCCCCCCCGCATGGCTCTGGTTCAGAAAAGGTTGAAAATGCGGAATGTGAATGAACAAACAGATGTACACAGACAACAGATGACTGACCATCTTACAAGCTCAGCTGAGGTAAAAATTAAGGTGCTTTGCAGAAACTTAGGAAACTTGAGTAGTGTTTATTAATTCAATCCAAATGTTGTTTAGTGGGAGCCGACATGAGGGAGGAACAGATAAATGACTAATGGGGGTGGGTTTGGGGCAGTGCTGGTGACATAAGTCATGATTGCAGACATGTTTGGAATAACTGAAGTTTTGTTTGCCATTGTAAACATGGCCCAGTGCCTTCAATCTTGGTTTAATGAAGGTAGTCATCTGTGTGCACATAATCCCAGAGATTTACCCGGAGACCAGACTGACTTGACAACCTGTGTCTGCATGTTCCTATCTGTAGAACATCTGTCACCCCATATAATGTTCAAATTGCAGCCTGTAGTTCTGGACCAGTTGTTGACAAAACCCCCCAAAAGCTAACAGAATCATGATGTTGCAATAACTGATCCACTCATTTTGGAATGTTCCCGTTTCTGTGGAACCTTACATGAACATAAAGATTAAGGTCAGGCATTATGTAAAACAAGCCTAAGTGCTTGTGTCACCGCAGAGCCATCCCAGTGCTGGTCTGCCCAGTCCCCCACTGGCCTGTCCATGTGGTATTTGTACAGTATGACTGGCTGTCATGACCTGTGTCAGTGTCACACTGTCACAGGTACAGCCTACAGACACTGTCACCAGTGCAGCCTTCAGACACTGTCACCAGTATTGTATACAGACACTGTCACCAGTACAGCCTACAGACACTGTCACCAGTACAGCTTACAGACACAGTCACCAGTACAGCCTTCAAACACTGTCACCAGTACTGTATACAGACACTGTCACCATTACAGCCTGCAGACACTGTCACTAGTACTGTCTACAGACACTGTCACCAGTATTGCCTGCAGACACTGTCACCAGTACAGCCTACAGACACTGTCACTGGTACTGGCCACAGACACTGTCACCAGTTCTGCCTGCAGACACTGTCACCAGTACGGCCTACAGACACTGTCACCAGTACTGCCTGCAGACACAGTCACCAGTACTGCCTACAGACACTCTCACCAGTACTGCCTACAGACACTCTCACCAGTACTGCCTGCAGACACTGTCACCAGTACTGCCTGCAGACACAGTCACCAGTACAGCTTACTGACACTGTCACCAGTACTGCCTGCAGACACTGTAACCAGTTCTGCCTACAGACACGGTCACCAGTACTGTCCCCATACACTGTCACCAGTACTGCCTGCAGACACTGTCACCAGTACTGTCTGCAGACACTGTCACCAGTACTGCCTGCAGACACTGTCACCAGCACTGTCCCCATACAGTGTCACCCGTACTGCCTGCAGACACTGTCACCAGTACTGTTTACAGACACTGTCACCAGTACTGCCTACAGACACTCTCACCAGTACTGCCTGCAGACACTGTCACCAGTACTGCCTGCAGACACTGTCACCAGTACAGCCTGCAGACACTGTCACCAGTACTGCCTGCAGACACTGTCACCAGTACTGCCTACAGACACTGTCAGCAGTACTGCCTACAGACACTGTCATCAGTACAGCCTGCAGACACTGTCACCAGTACTGCCTACTGACACTGTCACCAGTACTCTCCCCAGACACTGTCACCAGTACTGCCTGCAGACACTGTCACCAGTACTGCCTGCAGACACTGTCACCAGTACTGTCCCCAGACACTGTCACCAGTACTGCCTGCAGACACTGTCACTAGTACTGTCTACAGACACTGTCACCAGTATTGCCTGCAGACACTGTCACCAGTACAGCCTACAGACACTGTCACTGGTACTGTCCACAGACACTGTCACCAGTACTGCCTGCAGACACCGTCTATTGATTACCATATATGTCAATGGGGATGCAATGGAAATTTGCATTTTTACCTCCCCTCCATTATCATCATGCCCTAGACAAAAGTGGGGCACTATGGTTGAATGTCATGGTCAGCTGAGGACAGGCTGCTCATACAGCCATCTTGTGTTTTTCTTTCTTTTTTTTGTGTGTTTTTGTTTGTTTTTTGTTTTAAATCCTGGAATTAAAGCATGCAGATACTTGAATGATAGATCCTTTGGAAGGAATAGTAATCTGTGATCATTATTATGTTTAAGATGAGTACAACTTGGATATAGTGATTTGCTTGCAAAGAGTTAAGATGTTAATGGGGGGGGGGGGGGGGCGAAGAACCACATTGACATTTCATATCTTGACTGGTATATAGAGCTCCTCTATGTCACTCCTAAGTATTTTTAATGGAAAAGTGACCTATGTAAATTACTTTGATTATTTGCCCCAGTTTATCATTTGAACAGGTGGAATTTAGCCTGTGAGTGGGTGGGGGTGGGGGTGGGGGTGGGAGTGGGAGGTGCAGGTTCAGTTTGGGCCCTTGCAGTCAGTGCTGCAGAGTTTCTGAGCAGTGTGGGTCGTATCACAGCAGCCAGCAGTGTGTGGCTTCAAGGTGCCTCAAGTTTCTTTTGCCTGATTGTTGTGGTGCTGGCTGTGCCCAGAATACTCCGCCAGTGCTGTCTGTATATATTTATAGCTTGCTCTCTATCTACATGGGATACATGTTTGCACCAAGTCCATTTTGGGCAAGCGGTTTCTAGTTTCTTGCAGTCTTTTAGGAGAGTGGTGAAGGTGGGGGCAGCACTGGCTGGTGGTTGTGGATGTGCTACCAGTCAAGCATTCCACCTCATTATGACCTATGCCAACTGGCATCAGCTGACACCAGTAATAAACACATGCCTAAATACTGCTGGTCTTCTTGTTCAAGAATAACTCATTACAGCCCATATGGGGCTGTGAATGTGGTGCTGCTGTCAGTGAGTTGTATGGAGGGAGAAGTTAGTATTGGTTGTGCCTGTGTGGTTCAGCTTCATGCCAGTAGGTGGATGTTCAATCTGGAGATGCCGGCAGGACCCTGCAGAACAGAGGGAAAGCCATCTATACATTGCTCTATTCATTATTAAATACCTGCCAAACTTGGCCATTTACAACCTCCAAAGATGTTTTACAGTTTGACAGGCTCTTATCAGAAGGCATAGTTTATCTGTTACAAAGCTTCTGATCAAAATGGCACATATTCCTCATCAAATTTTGGGGTCCTATAGATACATGTATTGCCCATCATTTAATTTTTGCCATGACAATTGGTAACAATGAGGAAAGAGTGGAATGTGTCGTGCAAAGTATGAAAGCTGAGTTTGACAGCTACTGCAAGGAATTAAAAAGTGTAGATACAATGAGGTCCAGCCAACTTAATTACAATCACTGGACAATTATCAAACTGTGTATATGTTGCTGTGTACATAGGTCTGGATATATACTTGTACATTAATGTATATGTTGCTTTGTACATATGTCTGTATATACTGTACATTAAGTGTATATGTTGCTGTGTACACAGGTCTGTATATACTTGTACATTAAGTGTATATGTTGCTGTGTACATGGGTCTGTATATACTTGTACATTAAGTGTATATGTTGCTGTGTACATGGGTCTGTATATACTTGCACATTAAGTGTGTATGTTGCTGTGTACATAGGTCTGTATATACTTGTACATTAAGTGTAACAGTGGTCTGGCTGTGAATATAGATCAAAGATGTGCGCTGTGGCCTGTAGATTTGTACAAAAATTATAAAAAAAAGTTTAAAATATTGGCTTAATAACCACATTAAAAAGTTTGACAGAGCTTTAAAGTAACATTACTTTTGCTGACCAAGGATGGCAGACCTCATGCATTCACTCATGTCTGGCAGTCTCATTCTGTCCCATCTGTCCATCAAATTTTTGCTTGTGAATGTGATACACTCCACAGATTTCAAGATACTAGCCCCATATAACTTTTCAGTGTATATGAAAATTCAATATTGGTGACGGGGTCTAACTTTGAAAAAATTCAGGCCCCTGTTTGTGACTATGTCTCTTGTCTTGATCTGTTCATTTGACAAGATGTCAGTGATTGTTGCACCACCAACTTGTAGACCAAGACAAATCAATTCCAACCAGAAAAGAAGATTTTCTTGAAAGCAAATCTGCATGCCTCCAAAACTTGCATAAATTTTAATGCTACAGCTTTTGTTTGTGGTTTGTTAGATGCACCTACAGCAGAAACCTATAAATTGAAGTCGGAAGGCCCTCTACCTATAATACTTTTTTTACATATTCAACATCTAAACTTTTCAAGTGCCCATAGTTAGCATAAATTAAAGTTCTGTAAGTTTTGTTTGTGTTTCTTGAGCATTTCACAGTACCATTTTGTAACAGACTGGAGATAGATTCTACAGTAGTTTGAAATGTGTTCTTAACTAGACCATGAATAAGCCTGATTTATATTTGATGTTACTCAAACACTTGAAATAACAAGTGATGATTAAAACACAATTCAGATGTCCTGTTTAATAAAATAATGATCTTTATCCATTCAGCTCAGAACTTGTAGATTGTAAGGTCGTGTATTATGCAGTCACTACAAGGCAACACTTCACAAGTTGACCAAGGAGCTCAGTACACTTCTATGTTGTGTCAATGTCACATTTGAAAATGTAATGTCCACTATCTAAAGTTCATATACATGTAGTTACAATCACTGCAAGGTAACTCTTAGCAAAACCAAGGAGCTGTGAAAACACTTTTACTTTATGTCTATTTCAAATTTGAAAATGTAAAACTTTCTGTGATCAAAAGTTTCTTTCAGTGATGTCATTTCATGACCACTTTTGTCACATCAGTCCATCCTTTGTCTTCATTAATTGGAAACACAAATTTCTGTTTATTACTTCCACAGAGAGAAGTTGGACAGCATTGACACTTGCTTCATTATCACAATAAAAGATAATATTTTTTTTTTTTTTTAACTTTGGTAGCAACTGACTTATATATGTAAAGTTTGGCATGTGAGATGCAATTGATTGTAGCATAATTTGTAAAGGAACCAAACTGCTGTGTGGGGTTCCAGGCATGAGTACATTCTAACTGAAATATATAGATTGTTTGCTTTGCATTAATGTAATTTACTGAATCCTTTTGGTAGGCTGTCTGGTTCAGTGATTGGAGACAGTATCTACTGTGACAGAAACAGTGATATAACTTAGCATCCAATTGGAACATTGAACAAGCACAATAAATAATGCCACCCCCTCCTCCCCCTCTTTTAAAACCAACATGAGGTTCAAGACCATGTGCTAAATCACAGCTATGCATGGACAATCTCTGTCTATTTTATCAACTTGAGTAACTTGTCTGTGTTTGTTCAGAGCTTGGAAATCAAAGAACACTCAAAATATACATCATAAAGTAGCATATTTCATGTTATTTCCTCATTTGTTGAATGAAAAATAGGAGTGTGTGTTCTATGCAACAAGATAGGGTTGGGAAGATATATCGAAATTCTGTGATACTAACCCTGTACCAAACCATATCATGATACGTTCCTTGTGCATTTAATTTTCAGGATATGATAAAAAAACTTCAATTTTACCATAACATGAATTTGACATGAAGAAATTTAAGAAATCATCCCTGTATGGAGAAGAACAGCTAATAAAACACATTTCATAGCTTACATCATCAGTTCGCTGCTGGTACATGTAGACACAGCAGAATGATTTATCAAAACACCAGCACAGAGGCTGTGATACTATTAGTTATTCACTGTTTTAGTGTGAAATACAGCTGTCTTGGGGGAGATACTTCCTGTATTTCACACTAAAACAGTGAATGACGATTTTATCCCATTTTTGATGATGTAATTTCATGCCAAAAAAATCTTCGCTGTTCGACCTGCTGCTGCTGCAGTTCACTTCACAGTCCGCCATCATGTTGTCGTCTGCAGCGCGTCAAGGCTTGAATCGCATGACAGAGACTTCTGGTGGCTGATCGATGCACTAACCAGATAGGGAGATACAGCGAGAATACCGCTGTATTCCTCGGCCAGTTACGAGAATACCGCTGTATTCCCCGGTCAGTTTCAGGAATCGCGCTGTATTTCACCTTTGCAGTAATTAATGCACAAATAAGGGTAATACAAAGAGTGTACCATAGCTATTAACCAATCAGAAGCCAAGGATTCTATCATAAATGGGATAATGACTGTTGGATGTAAATTCAAAGAGTTTGATGACTGTATACACTCTCATAATATATCATGATACATGGCTCTGCACCGAAAAGTATCGTGATACAGAAATTAGTAGCAATACCCAACCCTACAACAAGAGGTACCCACAAAGTATGCAGACTTTGACAGGTCAACTTATGATCATAAAACAAGAATTCTGATCTTCAAATAATCATCATAATTTTACAACTTTACATCACAAGCCATCCACATTTTTGTTATTTGAACAATAAACATTGTCATGGATGGAACATACACATTTGTGAGTGAGTTCCTTGGGAATAATTGTCATGTGCATGACAGTTGATGATTTTAGCACTTACATGTTTGCAAACCACATTTCCAAATTCTTGATGGCTGCTTTGAAAGGCTTAATTCTGAAAAAAAAAGCACAGCACATTGTACCAAGGGAAACTTGCATGCCTTTATTGATTCATTTTCACAACTTTGCTTCCCGGAGCAAAACACCTTTCACAAGGATTGAAAAGATTTTGTATTTTTGTCGGCCTCTACAATCCACTGGAAAAATATGTTTCATCAACACTGAAAAGATATTTGGCCTTAAAATGTTATGGTTAACAGGGATATGGGGTAACAAAATTTGCCCCTTCGAATTGTTCATGTTGGTGGGTTTTGTCCGTGAAATTGAGCAGGCTTTTCTTTCCATTCATATGGCCTGTGGCCACTATTGTGATGGTTGACAACTGTAGGTTTGAGCACAGTTGGTCACGGTGTTATAGTGTTGCAATCATTTGTTTACAGTTCCACACGGTGGCAGCTCGGCCATTTCAAGCTCCTCCGCAGAGAATAGTGCAACAAGTACCAGGCAGAGATTTGTAAGTACCATACATAGACATTGTAAGCAACATACATAGACATTGTAAGTACCATACATAGACATTATAAGGACCATACATAGACATTGTAAGCACCATACATAGACATTGTAAGTACCATACATAGACATTATATGAGTACCATGCATAGATATTATATGAGTACCATACATAGACATTATATGAGTACCATGCATAGACAGTATATGAGTACCATACATAGACATTATATGAGTACCATACATAGACATTATATGAGTACCATACATAGACATTATAAGTACCATACATAGACATTATAAGTACCATACATAGACATTATAAGTACCATACATAGACATTATATGAGTACCATGCATAGACAGTATATGAGTACCATACATAGACATTATAAGTACCGTGCATAGACTTTATAAGTACCATACATAGACATTATAAGTACCATACATAGACATTACAAGCACCATACTTCCATATTGTAATAACTATACATAGACATTTTAACCATATATACAGTTACATGCACCTGAAAATTGACAGCACGATACATTTTTGCATCATAGAAAAAGGAGGAAAGGTCAAGTCAACACTGATAACTGGGATTACACATGTATATGGATCTGTAAGGATGCTTGGGGTGGGAGAACAGAGACGATTAAAACAAGGTAAAATGGATCACTTCCAACATATATAGAGAGAATTTAAAGAGACAAAGTAATGAATTTGATGTGTTTATTGTCAAGCGGTTGTTGGCTTTAAGTAGCCTTCTTCAGGGGAACATCAATAAAGTTACAATATAAACATGATAAAGATACATTTGCGTTTCATTATTTTTTACATACTGTGCCAATGGATGTTGTACCAAAAGATTGGTCCAAAACATCGCAGTCTATGTAATACGTTAAGATGTATAGAAGCCAGTTGGACCAAGGTTGGTCCAAAGCTGGTGTGGGCTGGACCCATGGTCCGAAGCCCTATGATGCTTTTCTGTCTATCATCCGTTTACCTTGACATATTTGTCTATTCCAAAATCATTTGCCAAATTCTCTTCAAACTTGGGTAAGGTATACCAGGGCTGGGTCTCTTCCAGGTTTGTTCAACAGGTCATAGTCCACTGGGTTTTTTTTGTTTTTTTTTGGGGTGGGGGGGTGGGGGGTGGGGGGTGAGGGTTGAATTTTTGCTGATTTTCAACAAATTTTAAAAATAATGTAATGATTTGTGTTAGTACATGTTAGCATATGTGTACTGGTTAGGGATGCTAGTGCACATGATGTAGTTTCCACATTTTTACAAAAACTGTGATCTAGATCCACTTCCAACTGGGTTTAGATGTACCTTTTATCTCTTGCAATTTTCTTCAAATATTCATGCTGCTATTTTTGGAGTTTTATGAGTTGTTTTGCTTAGTTGAGGAGGAAACCATACAAAAATCTTCTTTTCTTAATTTTAAAACTGCTTGGCAAATGGCTTTTAACTCATTCCATACCAGTCCCTGATTTGTCTGTATATTTACCTAGATTAAAGACAACAATTGCATATTTAAATTCTTCATGAAAAGAGCTTTCGTTCAAGTACCAACATAACTATAGTCTTAAGTCGGTGGTTCTGGCACTGCCTGGCAAGTCATGCTGCAGCTGCTGCATGACTTGCCAGGCAGTGCCAGAACCACTGACCAAGGCCTGTGATCATGGTATCGAATAAGTTAAATTGCAGGCAAATGCTTCACTCTACTTTTCACCAAAACTGGTTAACTAGATCCACTTCAAACTTGGTAGAAATGTGCCTGTTCTGTCAAGTTTCTTCAAATGGTCATGCTCTGAATTGGGGGAATTTTGTGATTTGTTTTGTTCATTTTGGGAGAGAAAACCTTGTTTTTCAGTAAAGCTGCTCGGACAATGGTCTTTAGATCGCAAGCAAACACCTACGAAGGTGGGATTCAAGTTTTGTGATTAAAGTTGAGTTCACTGTGTCATTGTAGTCAACTACAGTACGACTCAGGACCAGCCATCCCTCCACCTACAGCGCACTACAGCACTGCCCCAGTCAGTCCCCACACCACCTACTATGAAGATATGGAACCAGACCGGGGTGGACATGCCCAGTCGAGGACCTTCAATGTATTACAAAGTCTAATGGAGAATGAAGGTAAGAAGCAGTACTGTGCACAAAGGCAGCACATATGTGCCACACCCACACATACTTTCAGCTTTCTCCTTATTTCCAACGAGCAATGCAGTTTTCAATTTTTAGCCAAATTGACTATCAAATTTGGGCAAGATATATTTGGATTCACATCAAATTGCATATGTAGTGCTAGAAAACTAACTGATTGGTGTCATACCCACTGATGACTAACATTTTTTGTTGGCTCTGGAGCTGTAGATGAAACTTAAGTATAGCTGCAGGGGCTATGATTGGTCTTTCCACTGAATGGCTGGATCCATCATTTTGTTAGAATCTTTCGAAATAATTCAGTTTTTAGTTCTGCTGACCTAAGGACACAAAGATTGTATACAATCAGTTATGTATGGCCCTTCATCTGTTCATCTGTTTGTTAACTTCTTAGCTCTGCTGACCCAAGGTTGCAGAGCTCATGCAGTCACTCATGTCTGTCCATCCATCATTCCTTCCATCCATAAGCTTTTTATATGTGAATGCGATACACTCCACAATTTTCAAGTTAGCCCCATGTAACTTTCAGGACTCGCAAAGTGTATGAAAAATCTAGGTCAAGTTCGATATTGGCACCATGGGCACATATAGCAAAATGAATGCGATCTTCAGCTCCCCACATGTTCGTTCTTGCTCACATCAAGTACAAGTTACCTCAGGCACTGCCAGGTGGGCAGCCAGGTCGAGGCTTGAGCTGTGCTCCTGCCTGGGTGCCTCTCTGACCTTGCACTACTAAGGTTCCCTTTTTGGACCACCAGAAGCCAACTTACATTCTTTCCAAATATTTCAATACCACATGTGAAAGAAAAATAAAGTTTATTCCATTGAAATAGAAGTATTGGTCACAACAAAACAATTTCATCTGCCATATGAAACACAAATATCAGGCCAGGCTGCCTCAAAAGCACCTTTTTCAAGTATATTTTGTGGACAGCTTCCCAGTTTTGCAGTGTTGCAGCTCCATTCCACAGCAAAGATAATGTGACACTTGGCCCCTACTGGATGGCTCAACAACTGTCACATACCTGACTTGTGTGCTCATCCTGTCTGCAATCACGGTCTATAACAACAGCTTTTATGCCAAATTTCACTCTGTTCTCAGTTTTTACCTCTGTTGTATGCTACATTGTAAGTCACCATATCAATACTGCCCAGATGCCATGATCATCCATATCACTGCCTCACCTTGGCTCCTCTTTGATTGGTCCGTTTTTACATTCAATATCTTCAATTGTTAGCTGTACAGAATTTGAAAATACATGTATGTGCTCAGTAATTTGCATCTCCATCAAGGTGTTCCTGGAAGTTACACCTCCATGGTTCTGTGTGGCAAAGTACAAACATAGAACAATGAAGCCACAGGTAAAAGGAAAACACAAAGCCAGAGGACTGAATTACAGAAAAGGAGGATGGAAAGTAAGAAAGACAGCATTGAAATAAGTGATAATTACTCAAGGGAATGGATAAATGAGAGTACAAAAATGAACTTCATTGGCTGCATGCAAAATACATCGACAAGTTGCATACAGCACATACACAGATGACTAAATAAGTTCACACACATAAATGTCACACAACATAGGGCCTTAAAAAAAACAAAAAAAACAAACAAACTAGAATACTAGAACACCCTACAGACAGAGAAAAAAAAAAGGTAATCTTTGGTGGTATGTATAATATATAGATATGTGTGTGTGTACTATATATTGGCTAAATAATGTAATCGTTTACATCAATTTTAAGGGAGGATATTTTGATACAGTGTATTTTGTCTTTTAAAAAAAAATGCTTGGCTAATTACATCAAAATTGCATAGGGACACTTCTGGAGACCCCTACATGTGGTGCTGCACTTTTCTCAGCTGGTAGGATGAGTGGTGGTCCATTGTCCATCCGTCTGTTCACATTTCACATTTTTAACTTATTTTCAAAAACCGTCAGCTGGATTCACTTGAAACTTGGTGGAGATGTACCTTGGTAAGGTCTGTACTAAGTTTTGTTCAAGTGGTCTTGGTCCAGTGATTTTTGATAGTTTTTATGAATTTTTAGTTGAAAAGTCAGGTGAGCTAGCTTATAGGTTTATTCTGGCAGAAGTTTGGGTTCACCTAACATTATTGTCTGTAGTTTTTACCTCAGCTGACTTGTCAGTCAGCTGAGGTTTTTTGAGGGTCCGTCGTCCGTCGTCCGTCCGTCGTCCGTCCGTCCGTCGTCCACAATTCACATTTTCGACTTCTTCTCAAAAACCGTCAGCCAGATTCACTTCAAACTTGGTGGAGATATGCCTTGGGTGGGTCTCTACCAAGTTTCTTCAAATGGTCACGGTCCAGTGATTTTTGGATTTTTAATAAATTTTTTTCGTCTTTTTTGGGTAAATCTTAAAATATCTTCTTCTCCCAAACCACTCACCCAATTGCTTTGATATCACACTGGAACACTCCCTGGGACTCCTAGTTCTTAATTTGTTCACCAGGTGGCGCTGCAATTTTTTTCCTAACTTTTTATGAATTTTTGTGTGTGATAGCTATTTTCGACTTCTTGTCCAGAACCATCACTCAGATTAAGCTGAAACATGGTGGATATGTTCCTTGTAGAAGGGTCAAACAAAGTTGTTCACTGTGTGAGAATGCTGCAGATTCCTGATTTTTAACGATTTTTTCAATTCGGGTACTTATCGGTCAATGCAGCTTTCCTATTGATTACTATGGAAGTCAATGGGCATTCTAATGCTAATTTACATTTTTGACTTCTTCTCCAAAACCGTCATGCAGATTAACTTCAAACTTGGTGGCAATGTACCTTGGATGGGTTTCTACCAATTTTGTTCACGTGGTCATGCTCCAGTGATTTTTCGATTTTTAATGAATTTTTGTTGTTGGTTTTTTTGGACAAATCTTAAAAAATCTTCTTCTCCGAAACTGCTTACCCAAATGCTTTGATATCACACAGGAAGCCATCTAGGGACTCCTTTTTGTTGATTTGTTCACCAGGTGGCGCTGCAGTTTTTTTCTATTTTTTTTTGTGAATTTTTGTGTGTTATAGATATTTTCGACTTCTTCTCCAGAACCGTCACTCAGATTAAGCTTACACATGGTGGATATGTTCCTAATGGAAGGGCCAAACAAAGTTGTTCACTATGTGGGAATGCTGCGGATTCCTGATTTTAGCTCAGCTGACTTGTCAGTTCATAGAGCTGTGGGGTCACAGTGCAACATACATGAATTTATACTCTTCATTATAACTTGAGAACTACTTGAACTTTGATGTTGCACTTGTAAGTGTTCTTCTATAAAGGTCAGACTTACTCAGAACATGGTGTCCTTGATCCTTTCCCAAGTTCATAGAGCTGCAAGTGTGATGAATGTCCAGATCAGCTGAGGCTCGGGCTGTTCACACAGCCCTCTTGTTTTTTTTTGCCACTTGATTTATGACAACTTGGTTACACAAAGTCAGAAAATGCCAGGTGACATCTTGTCATCCTTGAGCATTTTGTAATATTGATGGTTATTCATTTAGCCCCCCTCCCACCCTCATACTTGCTTTATTTAACCACACACTGACTTTATGTTTTACAGTAATCATTCAAATTAATAATTGGATGAACTGTTAACTCCAAATAGATGGCACAAAACAAAAAAAAGTGTTCCATACTGTGACCTTGAAGTGACCTCGACTTTCACATGACTTTCACCTGCTAATTGTTTTATTAGTTTGACACTGTTTTGTTTGTTCTTGTTTTTGTACATGTATGTAATATAGATGTAAAACAATTGGTACATGTAGTATTATCCTGGAAATTCTCTTTGACCTTGACCTTGGTCATGACCTTGTTATACCTTCAGTCTTCAAAAGTTGGTTTCCATGCACTTGTGAATTTTTGTAACATATCAAATCATGTTTGTTTTGTTTGCAAGTGAAAAGGTAGTGACTGACAAATAAGTTTTGTTTTTCTTACAGGTAAGCAGTTGCAGTAGCCGATGAAGCAATATGTAAACGTGCAGCATACAGGTTCACAGTACTGTTGAACTACTTTTTAATGAGCTAATTATGGCTTGAATTTTTGCTTCCAGGTAGGCATGTGGCATAGAAACAGTAGAAAACAGAAAGACTGATGCTGAATCTGAAATTATTCTGCAATTTAACTTTTTGTATTTTTACACAAAAGAAAATAGTATTTTCAAATATTAATATGTATTTTGGATTTTAGTATTTATTGTGAGCACATCTTAGTCCCTACAAAAACATTCTGTGATAATTCTGAAAGGGCTTTGTTGAATGTTTACAGCTGATCTAAAATAACACCCTTTGTTTTGCAGTCTATGGTGTGAATTCTATTTTACTTAAAGGTAGAAAAGATAACTTTTTCAGTTTAATCTTTGATGAAATCCATTTGCACCTGTCTGTTAGAAGTTTTACGTTTTCCACTTCTAAAAAATAATTGCAGGAAATGTTTTGATTTTGAAAATGGATGTTCCGTAGGTGGTTCTCAGCCAAGTTTGAGGAGATGGGCATTCTTTTGCTAATTCACATTTTTTTACTTCTTTTGAAAAAGAAATAGTGGAGTGAAGTGCCATCTGGTGGACAGTTTATACACTAAATGTACATAAGCTTTATATGTTCAGAAGCCACTTGAGGACTGGCAACTTTGAAATGAAGATGCAGGTGCTATATAGCCACAGAGCCAGCAGAGCATTAGGCCCATGGGCCTCTTGTTTTCTTAGGTCACCAGTCCTGTAAAGTTGGAAGACATGATTTTGTTTCAGCAGGGTTTATCCTCGACATTAATATGACATAGAGAAATGAGCCTTCAGATCAAAATAGCACTTGAGTACATTGTACATGAAACTCTACTAGGTGACCTTCTTTTGGGTCACCGTGACCTAAAGATTGTGTGACCTTGACCTATTTTTCAGGATTATTACTGATAAGCACTTAAGAAAAGGACATTTAATTCAATATCTTGATAAGAAATAATGCACCTGATACTAAATGTATATACGAACCACAAATGTGTTTCATGTGGAAATTCGATATTGCACAATATGGATGACTTGGATCAATTTTGTCAAAGTCATTGAAGCAATGCTTTTCAGGAAATGATTTTTTGATAATGGTCATCAGATTATGTGTCAGCAGAGCATTAGGCTCATGGGCCTCTTCTTTTCACATGAACCCAAAATTCAATAAATTTGATTTGAAAAAAGGTGTAGTTTTTTTTCCTCAGGAGATTGCATTTAAATTCAGCACAAGAAATTACATCTAAACTAGAATTATAACATATTCCCGTCAAAAATATACGAATCTGAATCATGAAGGGTTAACCATATATACAAATAGAACCTTTCTGCGCTTAAAACAATTGAATGTATCTGGTGATATGCATTATAACATTCAAGTGGGTCAGTTGGAAATTCATAGATCCTATATTTAACCTGGGTAACATGTATTAGCAACATCGCTAGTTTCCATCATGGCCCAGCCAGAAGGAAAATATATACAAAAAATAGTGGAGACTAAATACAATAAAGGAATTATTAATACTATACACATAGTCATGCCATATATACAGATAATACATATTAAATAGAATCAAAAGTAAAAAAGAAAAGAAGAAAAATTCACATTCCAAATATGTGTTTACAATATTGATGTTTGAAGAACTTTACATCTGTTACAGTTTGAACTTCCAGAGGTAAAGAGTTCCAGAACCTTTCCCCTGGGTATTAAAAACTTTTTGATTATGTACTAAATTAGCTCTGGAAGTTGGTGAGTTATTGCAAGCTGTGGCTCTGGTGTTATAAGTATGGTGACATGATAGGAATGAGAAAATTTTTGTAAATAATTGGGACACAGACCATTGATACATTTAAACAGTAGAACACGTTTTAAAACTAACTCTATCCTCAGAAGGCATCCACTTAGGTATTGACTAGCTGTGCACTGGAATCATCTCTGGTCCCACACTGAAGGATAATCCTTGGTTAGGTCAATTTATGTAACCATGAAAAAGGTAACAAACTCTTTTTTTTTTCAAACCTATGGAAAAAAAATTATGATGTTTGATTTTCCCGCTTATGCTTACATGTATGTGAATGTAGTTTAGGGCAATGTTGTGGTGCAGAAATATGTTTTGAGCCTGTCTTTCTGTCTTTGTTTTGTTCGTGTCATCCTTAAGCATGTTCTTTGTGATGCCTTGTTGTGTCCTGTCTCTGTGTATTCTTTGTGAGAGGGATTTGAATAGGGACCTTTTTCCCAATTGCCATGATGCTGTATCGCAGTTTTCAGTTGTCTGATTAAGAAATAAAATATGTGTAAACCAAGGATAATCCATGCTGCCCGTTTTACCAATTTTGGGATTCTTTCTGTATAACTTTAGAACCAGTACATTGAATGCCTTGGCTGCTTTGTCTTACAGAATCAAATTTTTGAATTCCTTTTAAATTTCCAATCCTCTGTGAAACTTTCTTGCACACTGAGTAATGCTGCGGTGCCCAGCCCAAATTTGAATCAATATGAACACCCAGTAACTTGGCATTTGAAAATTGTTTGACATTTTTGCCCTCATATTGGACATTCAGCTTGGCATTAGAATTAACTTTCTTGGTGGTGACAATGAGTTGAGATTTATTTTGACCAACATGCAGTCATCTGGTTTTTGACCATCCATGAACCCATGCATGGAAAATCCTCTGACAGTTTGTTTTCCACTTCTCCAATAGAACTACCATAAACCTTTTGAGTACTACCATTGGCATGCATATAAATCTCAGAGTGTCTCAAACACTTTGGCAAATCATTTACATACAATAAAAAAAGCAAAGGATCCAGTATAGAGCCCTGGGCTGCTCCAGTGGTTACCAAACCAAAATCTGATAATTCTCCCTGGCAGCATGTAACTTGCTTTCTGTTGTTGAGATACATGTAGTCCTGAAACCACATCCATTCCGAGCCTTTGATACCATATGCTGTCAATTTATGTAATAAAATGGCATGGTCAACAGTGTCAAATGCCTTTCTGAGGTCAATATGTTATAAACCAGGGAACTTTTCAGTATCCATGTTTTTCATCCAGATGTCAACTATATGAGTTAATGCAGTTTCACGTGAGTGTTGTTGCCTAAACCTGGAGTGGTATGAACTCAGGGAAAATCCTGGGCTGGTGAGTTTCTGAAAGATTAACAAACTTTGCCATGTTGAACAAGGGGTCAGTCACATGATCTTTGCTTGGACCATATTGCTCCTGTCCAGGAAAGTTTAGCACACACAGCACAAATTTGTTTTGATCTCTTTCATTGTTGAATGGGAAGAATTGGGATTAATGTGGGCCTAAACAACTGACTACTTACACATTGTATTATGGGTGCTGTTGATTAGGCTAATGATGGACTTACTGAACAGTTTAGTTAAATTACATAAATGAAATTGGACCCTGTATGAAGAACAGAATAACTGCTGACATTGTATTTTTAATGTTACTCTCCTGTGACAGTATCCAAAATGTTGAATTTAGCATCAGTCGTGACCGTCACATATTTCAGTCTCAATATGGTGTCCCAATCAGTGACCCTCAGTTCTATTATTTGTTCATTCATTATTCAGTAAGAGACTTGCATAAATATTATGACATTTAGACCCAGCTGAAGGTCTCTCCATTTAAAGTTGGTCATTGTCATCTCACTTGCATCAATCACACATCACCTGGTTGTTTGTGTGGAATATCAATGTCATTTCTCTTGGATCAAGTACACGTTACCCAGTTGTCAGTCTTTGATATTATTGTCATTTCACTTGGATCAAGTACTCATCACCTGCTTGTCAGTCTTATCATTGTCGTCTCAGTTAGATAAAGCACATGTCACCCAGGTGTCAGCCTTTTGGAGTGTTTTGGACTTTAAGATGCTTATAGCTGAATCAACTGCTGGCAATCTGGATGGAACTTTGGGGGCAAGAGCTGTGGAAGAACCCATCAATAAAGCACCATACACTTCAAAAACATTGAACAATCTGGGGACTACTAACCGATGCCTACAGGAGCATGTCTGTGTCATGTTAATCAAGACCTAAAATTTTAATATAGCTAACCTGTTGCCAAGATGGAAACTATAGATGGTCTTAGTTGTTACAGTGTGATTAAATATGGTGAAGAAAACTTTCTTAAATAGAATAGTACAGCTGACTGAATATTGAACTTTGGTTGTCAAGGTGTAGAAAAGGAAGCAGGCTGCCGAAGATGTTGAGAGGGAAGAAACGCGACGCACATTTATAAATTAAACGATATGCATTCAGAGGAAAACATTTTTGAATTAAAAGCGTACCTTATTTTAAGAACACAGTTTTCAACTCAAAGCCTACCACTTTAAAAAAAAAATGCATTTTTAAAATAAAAGCCCACTGTATTTGCAAACTCCATTGTGAAACATCCAGACCATCCCATAATGTGATCACAAAGGATTGGAATGGGGCTGTAGCTTTTTTTCTTAGTGTCTGAAATGCATCACTGAAAGTATTTGGAATGCTTTGGGAAAATTGTTTGAAAGCCTTTCAAAATGTCAAGGAAGACATCAACACAATTTGAAATGGGACCAGAGCAGCAGCAAAATGCCAGGAAAATTGCAGCATTGCATTGTACTGTGATCTATCAGAGGGGTGTAACAGTGTGAGGCCTGCCTGAACCACAGTGTGCGTGTGTACACCTGACTGTCAGTGAACTATGTATGTCCCAGGCAGTGTGCATGCTGTCCAGTGATGTGTCTGTGGTGATGTTTTCAGATGGGCCCCCTCCTCCGGTGATTGTGGCCAGGAAGTTGTCAAGCAGCAATGGTTGCCAGTCCGTACCCAGCCTTGGCAGCCCTCACAACAAAGCAATTGTCAACCAGCAGTATAACTCTCCCATTGGCATGTACTCACCCTGTAACATTGCCGATTCTGTGGATGGGGGCATGGCGCATTGGCGCGTTCAGCGGTAATTTTCCTTGAAGTCTTTATTTGCAGCATATGTGGTAATGCCTTTTCCCAAATAGACCTATAGACATGTTTTCATTGTTAAGTACTTTAAAAAGATTCAAGAATCACCTGTTTTTTATGAGAACAGGGCCAGGGGTACATCACATTATCATGTGGCAATAATGACAGATTTTATGTCAGAGTAACATCACATTACTGGGTGACGACAGGAACACGTTTCTTGTCAGAAAAACATCATGTTATATCCTTGTTTGACGGCAACTCCTTTCTGGTTGCAATAACATCACATTATCATGTGACAACAAAAACACATTTCTGGTCACAATAACATCACATTACTGTGTGATGACTAAAACACATTTCTGGTCACAATAACATCACACTACCATGTGACAATTACAACTCATGTTCTGTCACAATGTCTCACATCACTGTGTGACAACTCATTCCTTCATAATGTCCCATTACTATATATGCAACAATAACTCATTTCTCATCACAACAACATCACATTACTGAGACAATAACAACTTATTTCTGGTCACGATGAGCCATATATAACAATAACACATTGCCATGGCTTCGCTGGTATTTGCTTTCAGCAGCAAATGTCACATTTTTAACAGCAGGCAGCAACATTTGGCAATGGAGGGAGGTCAGCAGCACTGAGGGCAAAGAGGGATGTTGGAGATCAGTGACAGACAGTGCTCAGCAGCAGACAGTGCTCAGCGGCAGACAGTGCTCAGCGGCAGACAGCGCTCAGCGGCAGACAGTGCTCAGCAGCAGGCAGTGCTCAGCGGCAGACAGTGGTGCTCAGTGCTCCGTGAGAGACTGGTGCTCAGTGGCAGACCCTCTTAAATGCATTTCTGCTGCTGGCTGTCACCAACTGCTGCTCTCTGCTGCAGTTTGTAGATTACTGTCTTGTATTGTGAGAAAATTAAGAATTCAGGTGGAATATTCATCAAAACAAAACAGCAAGACCTGTTAGGGTTTGCCATACAAAATTAATAAATAGCTTCTCCAAGCATTTTTGTTAAATGAGGGTTTTTAAATTTATTTTTGTTGTCGAAACAAGTGCCTTCGGCTGTGCCCAGGTAACCAATTAAACTGATGTCAAAGGAGGTAATGTGTAAAAGGGGAAAGAACATCCATTTTAAACATGTTACAACCAATGTCCAAGTTATGTAATGCTTAACACAAATATATGTGTGGTTCTGTAAACCAGACCAACCCCACTGAAATTGAAAAGGCCTGAGTCCCGACCTGAAATAATTTTTATGAAATATAAAATTTTAAAAAAAGATGTCAGCCGCACATCCCCAATAAAAATTGATCAACCCTGGCTGAAAGATTTTATTGAGAAAGTGGCTGAGGTGTGCCATTATTTTGCAGTAAAGTCAATTCAAACACAGTCACAGTAGATGAATCATGAACAAAAGTTACACGCTGTCCATTCGTAATAAAAATTGATTGACCCTGGCTGAAAGATTTTATAGAGGAAGTGGCCGTTGTATGTCAGTTTTTTTTTTTGCAGTAAAGTCAACTCAAACACGGTATTTTATTTCAACTTGTCGGCAGTGGAGGGTTAAATTAATTGGGTCGGGGAAAGAGCATAGGTGCATAGGCCATAGCCACGGTTGAAAGATTTATCCAGAAAGCAGTCATCATAAGCTGTTATTTTGCAGTTAAGTCAAGTCAAACACAGCATTTTACTTCAAGTTATCTGGAGGGTTAACTTGGGGAAACAGCATAGCTGCTGAGCATGGCGCATAGTAAGACCCATAGATCATTGAACCACCTTCCAGATTTACATTTAATCATGCAAAAACACAATCATATTTAAATGATAAATAATAATGATGCATTGTGCATGGGCGGCTTCACCCACTTTAATCTCAAAACAAAGCCAGAAAATGTCTGCGTTACAAATGTCCATGATGTCTGTGTTGTAGATATGGCGCACATTGGGGACATTTGAGACCGTATCTTTTGCTTGTAGGCGGGCAGTCACAAAAAAATACAGTTGATTTGGATATCAAAGTGAATCGCGGCCACGGCATATATCATATCATTATTGATGCTCTGAAATATTTGAAAAATATATTCTTTTAGTTTCATATATTGAACCCCCCAAAGATTGTCCGAATACTACTATCCTCATTTACAAAGCATTGGGTGCATACTCCACAATTTTAAAAATAGCAGCCAGTGTGGTCCAGATTTGATATTTTGAAGAGGTAGTATCCAAAATTTATGTGCGATTAGTGTTAACAGAATTCTAATTTGTCAAATGAATGTTATGTAAAATATAAAATGGCACTTTTCCAGTGTGAGCATTACTTAAAAATGTTGACGGTGGTGGGCCCCAGCATTGGGATATTGTATCAGGCACTGAAGTCGCCCCGAGGCAGTGAATTAAGTGGCACTACTGGGCACAACTGTCAAGAGCCCTGATGAGCCAAAGATGGAGCTTAATAGAGAAGGTTGCCCTGATAGTGGATACAGGTCTGAAAGTACCGGCAGGTTTTTATACAAGTGGTAATTAACCCTTAAAGTTCTGATAACTGCTATAGTTGCTTTCTGACTACTGTTAAATATATAATGGTTTAAAGATTCAAATTCCTCATGAAGATACGTTTCATTGAAATACCAGTAAAACTACTATATAGCAAAAAGTGATCTTAGTGAACAGCTTTCTTTGGGACACTTTGCAAGCAGTGCGCGCAAAGTATCCCAGGTACAGCTGTTGACTCAATCTGAAATCAGTGCTTTAAGGGTTAATTTGGTGCAGCAGGGCGGCTTCTATATTTTTTTTTTTTTTAAGTCAAATACAAATCCACAACTTGCAGCCAATGGTGAAAAAAATGGTGACGTGTCATTGCACATTCAACTAACGCATCTCAACATACACTGTAGATGCAAATAGCATGACTAGGACGGTACATCCTTCATAAAGAATGGCCAGCATAGATGCAAACAGTGCAAAGAAGACAACACGGCCCTTATAACAAATGGCAAAAAAGATCCGAAGTGGGAACAAGTAAACACACGGGCAGGCGGCCATTATTTTTATTGATTTTCCAGAAAAAAAAGAAGTGAAATCGGCCTTGAAAATCGATGTGCCATTTCATGAGGAACTATTCATTATTTTTTTGCCTTACCTATGCATGCACCAATTCAAGAGTTTGTCATTTGAAGGGATACAAAATAGTCATTATACGCAGTCATGATATGTGCATTAGCAGCAGATGCCTAGGTAAAGCATAATATTACTGATATTTATCTAATTTTTGCAAATTGTGTATATGTATAGTGTATGCACACATATTATACAGAACCACATGTACACACACACATACGGGGAAACATTGAGAAAAAATGCATCTCCTGAAAGCAAAGATTCTTGATGCAGGGAGAGTACAGGGAATCTGCCAATACAGTAACTTACAAAAAATGTGTGTGTGTGTGTGGGTACATACAATATGCAAGTCAATGTAAACATGAAAAATATCAATGGAAATAGACCAGAAGGGCCAAATCTTCATTTGATGGAGACACAGTTATCTCTTTGCTTACCTGTCTGAATATGTGTGTTTGTTTGGGCTAGGGCTAGCCATTGGGCATCTACCATGTAGCAGAAGTGGGATTTAGCAAAAGACATTTGCAATATTTTAGCCACATTGCGTAAAGAAAGTTTGGATTTCTTTACATTTGATTGGACAATGTAGATTTCTTTACACAACAGCTGCCTATTTATTTAAAGAATTAGGGGTTTGGCTACAGAAATGTGAGCTTGGATAAATCATTGTGTTCATTGTAGCCAAAATGGCTGCCCTTTCATACATGTAATTCCTAGTGCAAGCTCAGGGTGTATATGTATGAATATTTTGTATCCATTTCATGTAAGAAACTCTTGAGCTAGAGTATGTATGGAAAACATGACAGGTTTTGTTGTGTTGTTTCCCATCCAGTTGAAGATTCTACCTGATTTCTCATTGTGCATGCAGTACTGGACAGTAATCCACAAACTGCAGAAGCCAGTGATAGAAATTTAATGAGGAAATAGGGCCTGCCACTGGATACTACTGAGTGGCACTGTCTGATGCTGATCCCAAACATCGTCTCCTTGCCCTCATCAGCAGACAGCAACACTGCAGCCTCACCAAAGTACTGCTCACTACTGCCAAACATTGCCCACTGCTGCCAAATGCTGTTCACTGCTGCCACATGCTGTTCACTGACACCAAACGCTGCCCACTGCCACCACACTGCTCACTGCCACCACACACAGCTCACTGCCACCACACACTGCCCACTGCCACCACACTGCTCACTGCCACCACACACTGCTCACTGCCACCACACGCTGCTCACTGCCGCGACGCGCTGCTCACTGCTGCCACACACTCACTGTTGCCTACTGCTGAATACCACTGTTTGCTGCCAAAAATGTGACATCTGCTGCTGAAAACTAAAGAAGTGAGAGTGACAGTGGCCCATGGCATGTGGCTGTCACCAAGGACAGCAGGATAGAAATCTGCTGCCAGATTCCTGTGTGGTGTCATTACTTACTACATTTGAAGAATTTTTTCGAGTGCTTTGGATGATTTAAAGAAAGAGAAATTGTGAATTAACACCTTGCTGTTGGTAGCAGACATCACATGCAAATGACAGCACAGCATGACCATTAATGAGTTTATTTGTGTTGGGGTAAACTTGTTGCTATGTATTGAAGCATGTGTGTGGCTATCCATGTGTTTGTCAGTCTGTCAGTGTGTTGTAACAGCATGCTGTTGTGTGCCTTTGCTTACAGGCCTGTCTCCCAGCCCAGCAGCCCTGACCAGAAACCTTACCTCTCTTCACACACCTTCAGAATGGTGCAGCAGCTTGATGCAGCAAAGACCTTTCAGGGCAAACAGGAGGGAGCCCATAGCCTGAGTGGGGCACCAGGGCAGGTCAAAATGCCTCAGGGTCAGACAGATGTACCACACATGTCCAGCGTGGGGTGGACACCCAGCGCTGGTAAGCAGCCAGCAATTGAGAGAAACCGGACACATCCGGGTGCTGATGTGACTACTGTGAGTCCCAGGTCCCAGTCACATACATGGCAGCCCTCCAAGTCAGCATGCCTCATAAAACCCACAAGCAACACCTCTACTCCCTCCATACACCACAGGGCTCTGTACCCACACACAGGCGTCTCCAATACTCAACAGACCCGGCAGCCAGGCATTAAGCCAGTAAATACACCCGGTGTGAACTCAAATTCTATATTTGCTAATGCAAATTTGATACCAGATCACCAGTCCCAAGAAAATGCTGAAGACTTTACTATTTTGTCACGAGCTCACACTGCTGCAGCAACAAACATTGACAGCACAAGACACACTGAGCTGTCTGCCAGCAGCCAGACAGAAACAAGCCTCAGTCAACCTTGGATTATGCATGAAGCTTCTTCCACAAATGTCAAACCGACAGGAGTTGCACAGAGAAGTGTATACCAGATACCAGCTGCTCAACTCAGGTCCAGAACTGCAGAAAATACCCTGAAAACATCAACAGTACCACAAGTTGCATGTGAAAATACATCACCAGACTATCAAATGGCATCAAAAGAAATAGTTAGCTGCAACACAGAACCAACAGAAGACGAGGAACTGAAGGCAGCTGAGGAGTCTGTCTGTCCCCGTGATGTCAGCATTGCTGGATCCAGCGTGAAGTCCAATGATGTCAGTGTCGCTAGATCCAGCGTCCAGCCCAGTCATGTGGATGCAGTTGATTCTCAGATGTCTAAGTTGATGGTCAGCGAGGGTCAGGCAGACTCTGGATACACATCTCCTGTTGGCTGTATCTCCCCACCATGTCACAACTCTGCCACACACTCCTCAAGTACGACTCCCTCCAAGGCTGTGGCGGGGTCCCCTACCCTCCAAGCACGCTTTACGTCCTCTGTCAGTCTTCCTGGCCTCTCCACCAAACCGCCTCAGGCAGGTGGATCACAGGTGACCTCTGACCCATGTGAGCTACAACAAGACTCTGGTCAGCAGGCCACTGTCCTCAGTTCACATCACAATTGCATTGATACGCTTTCAGGTAGTCCCTCCTACCAGTCTACCACACCGCCCAGTATGGACTCCCCCATGTATGGTCAGCATGACAGCTACAAACATATGCCTCAGCACTACCACCCACAATCCTTTCAGAGGTTGGAAGACATGGCGGGTCAATACACAGGTAATATTTAAATATTGTTACCATACCATGAGACTCATCCTGGGTCAGTTGTTACCATACTGTCAGACTATGCCGGGGTCACATGTTGAATTCTTGTCAGTCAGCATTTGACTGCATGTACTTCACATTTTAAGTTTGGTCTTGAAATTGGTAAAACTGCATTTTTTATGTCTGTGTGGGAACACAGACATATTGTTTTACCCAATATTCTTTCTTTCTTTCTTTCTTTCTTTCTTTCTTTCTTTCTTTCTTTCTTTCTTTCTTTCTTTCTTTCTTTCTTTCTTTCTTTCTTTCTTTCTTTCTTTCTTTCTCTCTCTCTCTCTCTCTCTCCCCCTTCCTTCCTTCCTTCCTTCCTTCCTTCCTTCCTTCCTTTCTTTCTTTCTTTCTTTCTTTCAGCCATATTTTTGTGTCGTCTTAAACTCAGACACCGTGCAAGCTAGAAACTTCAAACTTTGCATGGCAATAGCACCTGAAGTGAAGTTTTGCATATCGTTCTGAATAGTCAAGATTTTGAAAATTATGCAAATTATGGCAATTAAAAAAATTCAGTTGCTTCTGGCTTCCAAAGTATTCATCCGATTTTGATGATGTTGGACCTAAATTGTAGATATTGTAACAGTGCACATTTTTGTAATGTACATGTGACCTCTAAAGGTCAAAGGTTAAGGTCATTTGTACATTTGAAATATACATCCAGCCATAACTCAATCAATTTCCATCCAATTTTGATCATGTTGGACACAAATTGTAGCTACTGTAACACACTGCACATTTTTCGCTCAGCTGACTTGTCAGTCAGCTGAGCTTATCTTATGGTCCTCCGTCCGTCGTCCGTCAACAATTCACATTTTCGACTTCTTCTCCGAAACCGTTAGCCAGATCCACTTCAAACTTGGTGGGGATGTGCCTTGGGTAGGTGTCTACCAAGTTTGTTCAAATGGTCACGGTCCAGTGATTTTTGGATTTTTAATGAATTTTTTTGTTCTTTTTTTGGCAAATCTTAAAAAATCTTCTTCTCTGAAACCGCTCACCCAATTACTATGATATCACACAGAAACACTCCCTGGGACACCTAGTTCTTAATTTGTTCACCAGGTGGTGCTGCAATTTTTTTCTAATTTTTTATGAATTTTTGTGTGCTATAGCTATTTTCGACATCTTCTCCAGAACCGTCACTCAGATTAAGCTGAAACGTGGTGGATATGTTCCTTGTAGAAGGGTCAAACAAAGTTGATCACCATGTGGGAATGCTGAGGATTCATGATTTTTAACGATTTTTTCAATTTGGGTACTTATCGGTCAATACAGCTTTCCTATTGATTACTATGGAAGTCAATGAGCATTCTAATTCTAATTCACATTTTCGACTTCTTCTCCAAAACCGTCATCCAGATTAACTTCAAACTTGGTGGGGATGTACCTTGGATGGGTGTCTACCAGGTTTCTTCAAATAGTCATGCTCCAGTGATTTTTGGATTTTTAATGAATTTTTTTGTTCTTTTTTTTGACAAATCTTAAAAAATCTTCTTCTCCAAAAGCGCTTACTCAATTGCTCTGATATCACACGGGAAGACACTAGGGATACCTAGTTCTTACTTTGTTCACCAGGTGGCGCTGCAATTTTTTTCTAATTCTTTATGAATTTTTGTGTGTTATAGCTATTTTCGACTTCTTCTCCAGAACCGTCACTCAGATTAAGCTGAAACATGGTGGATATGTTCCTTGTGGAAGGGTGAAACAAAGTTGTTCACTATGTGGGAATGCTGAGGATTCATGATTTTTACCTCAGCTGACTTGTCAGTCAGCTGAGGTTTTTTGAGGGTCCGTCGTCCGTCGTCCTTCCGTTGTCCACAATTCACATTTTCGACTTCTTCTCCAGAACCGTCAGCCAGATTCACTTTAAACTTGGTGGAGATGTGCCTTGGGTGGGTCTCTACCAAGTTTGTTCAATTGGTCATGGTCCAGTGATTTTTGGATTTTTAATGAATTTTTTTGTTCTTTTTTGGGTAAATCTTAAAAAATCTTCTTCTCCGAAATTGCTTACCCAATTGCTTTGATATCACACAGGAACACTCCCTGGGACACCTAGTTCTTAATTTGTTCACCGGGTGGGGCTGCAATTTTTTCCTAATTTTTTATGAATTTTTGTGTGTTATAGCTATTTTCGACTTCTTCTCCAGAACCGTCACTCAGATTAAGCTGAAACATGGTGGATATGTTCCTTGTAGAAGGGTCAAACAAAGTTGTTCACTATGTGGGAATGCTGCGGATTCCTGATTTTTAACGATTTTTTCAATTCTGGTACTTGTCGGTCAATGCAGCTTTCCTATTGATTAGTATGGAAGTCAATGGGCATTCTAATTCTAATTCACATTTTCGACTTCTTCTCCAAAACCGTCATCCAGATTAACTTCAAACTTTGTGACAATGTACCTTGGGTGGGTTTCTACCAATTTTGTGCAAATGTTCATGCTCCAGTGATTTTTGGATTTTAAATGAATTTTTTTGTTCTTTTTTCTGACATATCTTAAAAAATCTTTTTCTCCGAAAGTGCTTACCCAATTGCTTTGATATCACACAGGAAGACATCTAGGGACTCCTTGTTGTTAATTTGTTCACCAGGTGGGGCTGCAGTTTTTTTCTAATTTTTTATGAATTTTTGTGTGTTATAGCTATTTTCGACTTCTTCTCCAGAACCGTCACTCAGATTAAGCTTACATGTGGTGGATATGTTCCTTATGGAAGGGCCAAATAAAGTTGTTCACTATGTGGGAATGCTGCGGATTCCTGATTTTTAATGATTTTTTCAATTCGGCTCCTTTGGGGTAAATGCACCTTTACTATTGATTACCATGTAAGTCAATGGGCATTCTAATGCTAATTTACATTTTCGACTTCTTCTCCAAAACCATCATCCAGATTTACTTCAAACTTGGTGGCAATGTACCTTGCTATTTTTCACTTGTTTTCAGAACTTTCCCTCAGATTAAGCTGAAATGTGATGGATATGTTGTTGTGGAAGGGTCAAACAGTTGTTTACTAGGTGGCACTGCTTTGGATTCCTGATTTTTAAGGATTTTCAATTAAGGTACTTACCAGTCAGTGGAGCTTTCCTATTGATTACTATGTAAGTCAATGGGCATTCTAATGCAAATTCACAGGACAACTGACGCGAAATTTACTGTTTACTTGATAACTTGAGATCTGTTTTGAGTTAGCTACACATGTTAATTATTCTGTATGAAGTTCATGCTGAGACAGTACATGAATGACCTTGACCTCGTTTGTGGGGTCACAGTGCAACATACATGAATTTTACTCTTCATTATAACTTGAGAACTCCTTGAACTTTGATGTTGTACATGTACGTGTTCTTCTATAAAGGTCAGACTTACTCAGAACATGGTGTCCTTGATCCTTTACCAAGTTCATTGAGCTGCAAGTGTGATAAATGTCAAGATCAGCTGAGGCACGGGCTGTTCACACAGCCCTCTTGTTAAGCATTTTTTTCAATTTGGGTACTTATCCGTCAATGCCACTTTCCTATTGATTACTATGGAAGTCAATGAGCATTCTGACGCTAATTCACATTTTGGACTTCTTCTCCAAAACCGTCATCCAGATTAACTTCAAACTTGGTGGGGATGTACCTTGGGTGGATGTCTACCAGGTTTGTCCAAATGGCCATGTTCCAATGAATTTTGGATTTTTTTTTTTCAAAAATCTTTGCAAAAGTTTTAATAGGAAAGTTTAACATGGGAATTTCTTGTAATGGTTATAACTTAAATAATTTTGGAGAGATTTACTTCAAACTTGGTGGGGATGTGCCTTGGGTGGATCTCTTCCAAGTTTGTTCAAATGGTCACGCTCTATTGATTTTTGGAATTTTTATGAATTTACCTCAGCTGACTTGTCAGTCAGTTGAGGTTTTTTGAGGGTCCGTCGTCCGTCGTCTGTCGTCCGTCCGTCCGTCCGTTGTCCGTCCGTCGTCCACAATTCACATTTTCGACTTCTTCTCAAAAACCGTCAGCCAGATTCACTTTAAACTTGGTGGAGATGTGCCTTGGGTGGGTCTCTACCAAATTTGTTCAATTGGTCATGGTCCAGTGATTTTTGGATTTTGAATGAATTTTTTTATTCTTTTTTGGGTAAATCTTAAAAAATCTTCTTCTCCGAAACCGCTTACCCAATTGCTTTGATATGACACAGGAACACTCCCTGGGACTCCTAGTTCTTAATTTGTTCACCAGGTGGGGCTGCGATTTTTTTCCTAATTCTTTATGAATTTTTGTGTGTTATAGCTATTGTCGACTTCTTCTCCAGAACTGTCACTCAGATTAAGCTGAAACATGGTGGATATGTTCTTTGTAGAAGGGTGAAACAAAGTTGTTCACTATGTGGGAATGCTGCGGATTCCTGATTTTTAACGATTTTTTCAATTCTGGTACTTGTCGGTCAATGCAGCTTTCCTATTGATTACTATGGAAGTCAATGGGCATTCTAATTCTAATTCACATTTTCGACTTCTTCTCCAAAACCGTCATCCAGATTAACTTCAAACTTGGTGGGGATACACCTTAAGTGGATCTTTACCAAGTTGTTCAAATGGTCACGCTCCATTGATTTATATATTTTTTTTGAATGCACCTTTACTATTGATTACCATGTAAGTCAATGGGCATTCTAATGCTAATTTACATTTTCGACTTCTTCTCCAAAACCATCATCCAGATTTGCTTCAAACTTGGTGGCAATGTACCTTGGGTGGGTGTCTACCAGGTTTGTTCCAATGGTCATGTTCCAATGAATTTGGATTTTTTTATGATTTTTTTTCAAAAATCTCTACAAAAGTTTTAATAGGAAAGTTTAACATGGGAATTTCTTGTAATGGTCATAACTTTAATAATATTGACCAGATTTACTTCAAACTTGGTGGGGATGTGCCTTGGGTGGATCTCTACCAGGTGTGTTTAAATGGTCATGCTCTATTGATTTAGGGATTTTTTATGAATTTGTTTGTTCTTTTTTGGGGCAAATTTCAAAATTATTCTCCTCTGAAACCGCTCACCTAATTGCTTTGATATCGTTCATAGACACTCCCGGGGACACCTAGTTCCCAATTTGTTCACCAGGTGGCACTGCAATTTTTTTTAATGAATTTTTTGTATGGTTTTGCTATTTTTCACTTGTTTTCAGAACTGTCCCTCAGATTAAGCTGAAATGTGATGGATATGTTGTTGTGGAAGGGTCAACAGTTGTTTAGTAGGTGGCACTGCTTTGGATTCCAGATTTTTAAGGATTTTCAATTAAGGTACTTACCAGTCAGTGGAGCTTTCCTATTGATTACTATGTAAGTCAATGGTCATTCTAATGCTAATTCACAGGACAACTGACACAAAATTTACTGTTTATTTGATAACTTGAGATCTGTTTTGAGTTAGCTACACATGTTAATTATTCTGTATGAAGTTCATGCTGAGACAGTACATGAATGACCTTGACCTCGTTTGTGGGGTCACAGTGCAACATACATGAATTTTACTCTTCATAATAACTTGAGAACTCCTTGAACTTTGATGTTGCACATGTAAGTGTTCTTCTATAAAGGTCAGACTTACTCAGAACATGGTGTCCTTGATCCTTTCCCAAGTTCATAGAGCTGCAAGTGTGATGAATGTCAAGATCAGCTGAGGCATGGGCTGTTCACACAGCCCTCTTGTTTTGTTCTTTTTTGGGGCAAACCTTAAAAACTCTTCACCTCTGAAACTGCTCACCCAGTTGTTTTGATATTGTACATAGACATTCCCAGGGATACGTAGTTCCCAATTTGTGCACCAGGTGGCGCTGCTATTTTTTTTTTTTTTTTTCATGAATTTTTTATATGGTTTTGCTATTTTTCACTTGTTTTGAGAACCGTCACTCAGATTAAGGTGAAATGTGATGGATATGTTCTTGTGGAAGGGTCAAACAAAGTTGTTTACTAGGTGTCACTGCTTTAGATTCCTGATTTTTAAGTATTTTCAACTCGGGTACTTATCAGTCAATGGAGCTTTCCTATTGATTACTATGTAAGTCAATGGGCATTCTAATGCTAATTCACAGGACAACTGACATGAAATTTACTGTTTACTTGATAACTTGAGATCTGTTTTGAGTTAGTACTGTGGTGTGGGACATGTTAATGTTTTTGTATGAAGGTCATGCTCAGACAGTACATGAATGACTTTGACCTGGTTTCTGGGGTCACAGTGCAACACACATGAATTTTACTCTTCATTATAACTTGAGAACTACTTGAACCTTGATGTTGCACATGTTAAGTGTTCTTTTTTAGTGGTCAGACTTACTCAGAACATGGGTGACCTTGATCCTTTCCCAAGTTCACAGAGCTGCAAGTGTGATGAATGTCAAGATCAGCTGAGCATGGACTGTTCACACAGCCCTCTTGTTATAATTTACATGTGACCTCTAGAGGTCAAAGATGAAGGTCATTTGGACCTTTGAAATATTCATCTAACTATAACTCTGTCACTTTAATCCAATTTTGATCATGTTGGGCTCAAATTATAGATATTGTAACATTGCACATTTTTGTAATTCACATGTCACCTCTAAAGGTCAAAGGTGAAGGTCATTTGGACTTTTGAAATATTCATCCAGCCATAACTCGGTCAGTTTTTATCCAATTTTAATCATATTGAGCTCAAATTGTATATATTGTAACACTGCACATTTTTGTAGTGTATATGTGACCTCCAGAGGTCAAAGGTCAAGGTCATTTTGTCGTTTGAAATTTTCATATTGCCATAACTCGGCCAATTATCATCATCCAATTTTATTCATGTTGGACTCAAATTGTAAGTGTTGCAACACTGCTTTTTTTTTGTAATGGTGCAAGTTTTTCACACACAGAGACAAATTTGCATTCAAGCAAATCTTTCTTTTCTAGTTTTGGTTTGTTTCATTGCAAATTACTTTCTTAAATCAGTGTTTTTATTGACAAGTGTCGGCAGTGATGAGCCCGGTCTGATGCGATCACTGATAATTTCGGATTGGTGATGAGCTTGGTCTCATGCTTTTACTGATCTGTGGTAATCCTGGTCTGATGTGGTCACTGGTAATTCATGATCAGCTTTTATTTGTATCACATCTTGGGCAGGTCTGTGTTGGTCGTTTCATTGTCTGTCCACATTGCCCATTTCTAACCTCTTCAAATGTGGGCTGCATTCCATTCACACTTGTTGAGGATGGAGCCTTGCAAACAAATGTATTCTGTGTTTGTGTATTCCACATAATACCAAGCACTAGTTTTTGAAAGATTTCTTATAGTGTGTTTTTGTTAGCCCAGGTCATTTTGATACAATATTATTAGACAGGAGAGCTTATTTTATAATAATGGCACATTGTTTCTGTGTTAACAATTAACATCCCAACCTAAGCAACAATATTTTCAGTTGATCCTTACTTGGAATGGCACCAATATTAAAACATGATTTAGTCATTTTGTACAAATGTTCAATGAAAGTCAAAAGGTTGGGTTTTTTTATGCCCCCACCAGAGGGGGTATGTTGCTGTTGTCTTTCCATTTGTCCGTCCAACTGTTTGTCAGTCTGACATTAAAATTGTCACATTTGTGTCGCACATATCTTCAAAAGCATTTGAGGCACAACCAAGAAACTTTGTGGAAACATCTATCAATATATGAGGGCATGTATCTGGGGTTTTGTTTGTCTCTTGGATTAATTATACAGTCTTAGTTAATTATCCTCTGTTGATTACCATTAAAGAACTTAGTAAAAATGACAATTCCAGGAAAATGAGTATTGGTTCTTGTCAAACTTGTGCCATATGTAGCTTATGAAGTATTTCAGGTATAGCCATGAAATATGATAGGAATATCAATCAATATATGAAAAGTTATGGTTGTATAATTATCATCCATGTGAAGATTTCACATTATGTTTGAAGTCTTACACCAGTTACGCACTACTCTTTTCAATGCTGATGAGGGCAATGGCAGGTGGGGGCATTCGTGTCCTTTGGACACTTTTCTAGTTTTTGTAGCTCAGTTGGCCTGTCAGTCAGTTGAGCTTATAGGATGGTCAGTCATCCATCATCTGTCACTTAAGTTGTATTAGGGGCACTTGAGAAGTTTAAATGTTGAATATCTTCAAACTTATTATAGGTAGAGGTGTCATTCTAGCTTCAATATCATGGGTTTGTGCTATAGGTGTATCCTGTGAACCATGAACAAAAGTTGTAGAATTTAAATTTACACACATTTGGTGACCTGAAAAATTTAAATGCTGAATGTTTATCTTCAAAACTATTATGCATAGATGTGCCATTCCGACTTACATCCTAGGTTTGTGCATCATCAACTTTGTCTGGAGCACCACTAAAGCTAGAATCTCTGAACAGTGTCTGGCCCTGTCAGACGTTTAAACAATGCAAATTAGGAGTAACAATGGCAGATTTGTACACATTGTGATAAACCAGAAATACTGTTTCTCTCTCTCTCTCTCTCTCTCCTCTCTCTCCTCTCTCTCTCTCTCTCTCTCTCTCTCTCTCTCTCTCTCTCTCTCTCTCTCTCTCTCTCTCTCTCTCTCTCTCTCTCTCTCTCTCTCTCTCTCTCTCTCTCTCTCTCTCTCCTCTCTCTCTCTCTCTCTATCATTTGTTTGTTGACACTTGACATTTTGTTTTATTCAGAATTTTCTCTCTCTGTCTTTCTCTGTCTGTCTTTCTGTCTGTCTGTCTCTCTCTCTCTCTCTCTCTAGTTTGTTTGCTGACACTTGCCATTTTGTTTTATCCTGAATTTTCTCTGTCTGTCTGTCTGTCTGTCTGTCTGTCTGTCTGTCTGTCTGTCTGTCTGTCTCTCTCTCTCTCTCTCTCTCTCTCTCCTCTCTCTCTCTCTCTCTCTCTCTCTCTCTCTCTCTCTCTCTCTCATGCTGCCTCTCATGGTCACTCTTATATTTCCTTTTTGCCAGCAGATTTTTTTTCATACCAAGTGCCTTATTTTGCCACGTATTTTCAATATTCTACAAGGCAACAACTTTCCTTTGTAGGCACATGAATTTTCTAGTTGGAAACTAGTCGCAGATGCAGTTTGAATCACCATGAATCGATTGCTTTGACAACTTTAGTATGGCTGTGCGTTTTGTGAGGGAATGAATATTTTTGTCAAAGTTTAATTTTTTTTAAGGGTATCACATTTTCTTCACAATAATCCATGACTGCTGTTTTACATTATTGTGTCAACTAAACATTTGTTTTGGCAAGAAACTTTTTTGATCAACCTGTTTTTACAGAAATCAAAGCATCCAAAACTCTATGTGTGACCAGTCCTTATGTAGCCAGTATGCTTGAATGTAAAGTCACCATAATACATTTGATGCAGAACAACAGCCGCAAGCAGCACTCCAACTTGGGATATAAATCTTGGAAAATATAAAATCAATTTGCAAAACAAGCTATACCTTCTTATAGAGGATTTAGGGTAATGATGACTTTTTTATTGTGAGGTGAGCTTTGAAATCTGATATTTCATTACCTGCCACTGATGAGAGTACCTTGTTGTTGATTATCCCCAGCTTGTTGAAAGCTATGCCTGTTTGTGTTCATGGTTGGAACCTTTGTGCTCCAGGTTCTGGTTGCATTAACTTTTCAAGTTGTGTCCTTTTTTCGCAATTTAACTCTAATTACCTTGTGCTTGCACGTTTTATATACTTCCTGTGTCTAGGTCTGGCTAAAATTATTGTATTAGGCTTGTGTAGGTGCTACCTCACTGCATCACTCGTATGTTTCATCTTCGATCCATACTCAGCGTACTATTTCTTTTCAACATTGTTAGGC
Organism: Hermodice carunculata; assembly: GCA_964020975.1. Classification (NCBI taxonomy): domain Eukaryota; kingdom Metazoa; phylum Annelida; class Polychaeta; order Eunicida; family Amphinomidae; genus Hermodice; species Hermodice carunculata. The sequence continues at coordinate 7,548 of CAXHWN010002333.1, read as the reverse complement.
TTCAAGACATGACAATCTATAATTTATATCTCACTATTTATTTTTAAGATTATTGTGAATGTGGGGAAATTTTTGCAATATTGCTGCCACTGGTCGCAACATTAAATTGACTTGTTCATTTACCTCACTGCTAAGGACAGAAAAACTGTCAAGTAGGATTAGATATTCATAGGCACTACTGCGTGTGCTGCTCACTTGACCAAAGTGGAGTTGTGAAGGTACGCCTTTTCTGGTATTATGGCAGCTTTCCACAGCAAATTACAGGGTACATGGCAATGAAAGTAGAAGGTAGCTTCTGTGTAGGAGAAAAAAGTTTATTAGACATCCTGGGAGAAAAAGTTTTTCCGAAGTAATTGCCTTTGGTGATTAGTAGCTTCAGTAAAACTTTTTCTCCGTGGATGTCTAATAAACTTTGTTGTTTTACACAGAAGCTACGTTCTATAATAATTTTGGTGGCAGGACCTACAGCATTATGTAATATATAGGTCCAAATGTGGCTATCTTGTGACCAGTCTTGCATCCTTAATTTTTGATAGATGATCATGAACTTTAGGGAGATTGTGGAGAAAGTCAAAATCTCAGTTGAATATGACAATAGTGGCACCAGCTATAATTGGACCAGAATTATAAGCCAGAATTATGAGCCAAAATATGTTGAAAGATATAGAATTTCACATCCCCCCCCCCCAAAAAAAAATAATAATGATAATAAAAATAACAATCGTGTTAGTCCAAAATTTGGCACTTAAACAGTTAAGATATGAAATTCCATATCTTGAAAAGTAATGAGATTAGACATGCCCAATTTATAGGATATATGGACAACGTCTAAAGGTAGAATTTTATGTAATATCAGTGACCTTGACCTATTTTTGTGAGGCCACCATGCCTGTAAAGTTGAAAGAGGTGATTTTATAATGGCAGGGTGTAGCTTGGACATCAGTGGCAATGTCAGCACAGCACCAGACAGACCTATGAACCTCTTGTATTACATAATCTGGGTGACCTTGATCTTCTGTCGCAAGGTCACCAAGGATAAAGTTAAGGACTCACTGATTGTTGTCTTGGCACATGCAACAATATCCATCACAGGAATTGTACAAATAAGCTGTGATTACACGTGGAGCAAAGTGCCATCTGGTGGACATTTTATACGCTAAATTTATATAAGCTTTATATGTTAAGAAGCCACTTGAGGACTGGCAACTTTGAAATGAAGATGCAGGTGCAATATTGCCACAGTGCCAGCAGAGCATTAGGACCGTGGGCCTCTTGTTTTTTTGGAGGTTGAGGCCTATGCCCAGCTGCTCCATCAAGACAATTTTACAGTTTTACCTAATTGCTGACAAAATACAGCTTTATGGTGGACTTTTTAAGTTTGATGGTTTTGTGGCAAGCTTTATAGGGCATTTTAAGCTTTGTGGTGTTGATAATCTGCAAAACCCAAGGGACAACTCAAGGCATACAGATATATGGCCGAGTTGTGTCAGCAGCACTGATATCCTCACCATGTGTCAGCAGCACTGGTATCCTCACCATGTGTCAGCTGCACTGGTATCCTCACCATGTGTCAGCAGCACTGGTAGCCTCAGCATGTGTCAGCAGCACTGGTATCCTCACCATGTGTCAGCAGCCAGAATGATCACCAACACTTTGATCTACATCTTTTTTTTCTGAGACAGATTCAGAAATTTCAGAAAGTGGGGGCCAGACTTGAAATGTACTATGTGATTTTTCACGTAAAATACAGTTTGTGCAGTAAAATGGTTGTGTGTTGGTAAGTGCCAGGAGTCCGCTCCTTGGCCCCCATCATGGATATGAATGTACAAGAAAATATTTACATTCCCTTTATTGTTTAACATTGAAAGAATAGGAACTGTTGTTGTCCTCACCATCTCATGAAGACATCGTCTACACGCGAGTCTGCACGCGCCAGCTATGCAGCCCCTTCACAATTTTATACGCCAGTACATTGGGCACTACTTTTCTTTTCATTCATAAATCCTGTGCGCCCTCTCGCGGATACACACAAAGTTACAAATGCTGCTCTTGTTCTCAATCCCCGTGACCAAGAATCAATCGTTGTCCCACGTAGGCCTACCTGCACATCCACGGCATCCTCTTCTTCGATAGAAATATCACAAAGCCAGCAAACCAACCAGAATTTTAACGCAGGAATGATTTCCAACTCCACCTTTCAAAATTGTACCTTCAACATGATCGCGCCTCGTTAAACTGTTAAATCCTGTTCACTGCTCGCATCAGTCTGAGATGCACCCACGGTGCGAGGTGCAAGTGCAATGGTGTTAATCTTGTATTCATTGTGTTATTCTGGGTATTTTATCCCAAAAAATAACTTACTTGTATACTTTTTCCCTAATGTGAATGAATCTTGTATTTTGTAAAGCTATCTGTTCAAATAAATGAACATTTACAAAGGGACTATTTTTCTTTCCTGTTTGTTGCTTTTGGGATAGACTGGTTGTCAGGTAACGGGGGCGTGGTTAGCGCTTATCTTTCTATTGATCACACCCCCCTTAAACCAAGGCAATTTATGTGGAAAAAACGTTCTTTGGCGATCGTGCATCACTTGTAATTATTATCAAAAATCGAAAAAATAGGAAAAAATGTAAATATAATGAATAAACTTCATTGTCATTGTTTTCATGAGCGTGTGAGGAAAACTTTATGGCTGGTATTTTTGGGATGAAGCGCTATCGTGCTTCATCCAAAATACCAGCCATAAAGTTTTCCTCACACGCTCATGAAAACAATGACAATGAAGTTTATTTATTAACTGAGGGAGGGGCTGTAGTAATCCAGTGCTGTATTCATGAGCTGTAGTGGTCTAGTGATATATTCCTGGGCTGTATTGATCTACATGTAGTGATTATTCCAGGGCTGTAGTGATCCAGTGATGTATTCATGGGCTGTAGTAATCCATTGATGTACTGCTGGGCTGTAGTGATCCAGTGATGTATTCATGGGCTGTAGTAATCCATTGATGTATTGCTGGGCTGTAGTGATCCATTGATGTATTCTTGGGCTGTAGTAATATACTGAACCCCAATGAAAAGTATCCACATGCCAATTTTGAAGTATTTTATTGTTTATACTTGAAACATTTCATACCTAGACGTGCTTAGAACTTAACAAAGCATTCACTTTTCTGGCGTAAAAATAATGTCACGCTCTACCGACATTAACGTCACTTACAGGCAAAAAATGTCATTAACTGCCCTAATTGAAAGTCACACAAATTTTTCTGTTCAATATGGGATGTGGCCACCTCGAGCATCAACACATGCTATACATCTGCGGCGCATACTGCTGACCAGGGTTTGAATTCTGTGTTGGGGAACATTATTCCATTCTTCCTGCAGAGCTTGGATCAGCTGGTTTCGGGTAGTAGGCCTAGGTGTCCTCCGTTGAATACCTTGGCCTAACTGATCCCACAAATGTTCAATAGGGCTCAGATCGGGTGAGAACGCTGGCCATTCCATGACATTGATGTTGTTCTCATTGAGAAAGTTCATTGTTAATCTTGCAGAGTGTGCACGTGCATTGTCCTGCTGAAAGATCGCCAGATCTTGATGCTGCTCCATAAATGGGACCATGTGCGGCTCCAGCACCTCATCAATGTACCGCCTAGCATTGAGGATCCCTTGAATGACCACTAGGGGTGTCCGGTAGCGGTTGCTGATGCCTGCCCACACCATGACAGAGGGTCCACCCCATCGATCTGCCTGACGGACACAGGCATCTGCATATCTCTCCCCAGTCCGGCGCCACACACGTTCTCTGCCATCTGCTCTGCTGACACAAAAACGGGACTCGTCAGTAAAAAGGACGGTATTCCACTGCTGGCGAGTCCACCTGGAGTGTGCTCTACACCACTGCAGTCGTCTTTCTCTTCTGGGTTGGGTCAGCAGGTTACCACTGTAAGGTCTTCTGGCTGTTGGGCCACTGCTCCTCAGTCGCCTCTCCACAGTAGAACTACTGACAGGACGGTGATTCACCCCTTGAGTCTCACGGGCTGTTTGGGCTGCTGTACGGAAACGGTCTCGCAGGTGCATCAGCCGGATGTGACGGTCTTGGCCAGGTGTTGTCACTCTTTCTCGGCCAGGCCTAGGCCGATCATCTACGGATCCAGTTTCTTGTTGCCGTTCAATTAGTCGTTGGATGGTGCGCCGAGTACACCCCATTCTTTGTGCGATTTGAGTGATTGGGACTCCACCCTCTGCAAGCCCCAAAGCATGGTGTCTTTGACCTTGGCTCAGACGCGGCATGATCGCCTCAACACACCTGAGACCACTGGCTTTTTTCTTGGCTGAACATCCCTTTTTAAAGCCACTGAAAACATCAGGTCATTTTAGCCATCCAATAGGAGTGGTGGTCAGAAGCCATATTCGGTGCACAAAAGTCACATGCATTATGTAACAACCCAGCAAAAGTTAAAAAGTTGTCCTGAATGACCCTGATGTAGGCTCCAAACCATGCATATATGCACACACAGTACTTAGTAACTTACAAAATTAATGTGTTAATTTTTTTATGTGGATACTTTTCATTGGGGTTCAGTATACATTGATGTATTCCTGGGCTGTAGTGATCCATTGATGTATTCCTAGGCTGTAAAAAAAATTGATGTATTCCTGCACTCGCTGTGTATTCATAAAAAGGGAATCTGGATTACACAGACATACAACTGTATTTTGTCAGAGTGACACAGTCTTTGGCCTGTCACATGCTGGTATTTTTGTGGGGTGTAAAACTTAGCCCAGAGATGCCTTTGGTCTGTGATTTTCTTGTGTTTTGAAGGGCAAGTTATCAGGTTGTAGGAGGTAGATATTCATTTCTTGACATGGTGGCAACAGCATCCACTTTCTCCAGTGCCATTGTGTGCAGTCCGGTGTGAAAAGTTCGTATAGGTGCTCAATGTGTGTCATCATATACATGTGATCAGTTTGTGAAACAAATTTTAGCATGTCAGGCACACCTTTCCTGATATAATGTAGAATCATGTATATTATATTTATTTTGTCCAGCAGAGGGTATCGCTAGCATAAAATTGCCCATTTGATGGAATTCAGATTTTGGTCTTGTGTAATCTATATCCAGTTTTTGTGTAGGATTGTCCAAGATTCATGGCATGTAAGTTTGACATATGGCTGATGAAGAACTAGATGAGGTGCAATCATGTGAGTTTCCACCCATTATAATGTTTTAGGCTGACAAGAAAGCAAGAAAGAAAGAAAGAAAGAAAGAAAGAAAGAAAGAAAGAAAGAAAGAAAGAAAGAAAGAAAGAAAGAAAGAAAGAAAGAAAGAAAGAAAGAAAGAAAGAAAGAAAGAAAGAAAGAAAGAAAGAAAGAAAGAAAGAAAGAAAGAAAGAAAGAAAGAAAGAAAGAAAGAAAGAAAGAAAGAAAGAAAGAAAGAAAGAAATTGAAAGAAGGGTTTAGAGCAAAATAACAGCCACAGACCAATGCAGCTTTCATTTTAGTGAATTCATATGATGTATGAAGCTGTACAAGGGCTTCATTGACACATTTATATATGGGTAAGGGCTAACCTGTTTGCCTCATTCCTGTGATTGCCACCAGGGGACCTCTGTGTCAGCAGACTGCATGGGATATATGGGATACAGGCCCACGTGGATTAGGTTTCTCTCATTGGATGGAGGGAGATCCTTAAGATTTACATGTATTGTGTCAGACATTTTGCCAGTAAGGTGAGAGACCATAGCTTAAACATACATGTTACTGGGGTTTCAGTGTCTATTTCACAGGTAGGTTGTTTTTATCACAGAGCTTCTTGTTGTTATTGTCCGCGATCCAGTAGCTAAAACATATCCTGTTCCTATGGTTACAAAGCCATTAGCTGATCTCATTTTTTACCTGGTTGCCAAGGCTGTGCTGCCAGTTGCTGACATATACAATATATCAATGTATCTTATTTCTGCGGTTACAGAGCCTGGTGCTGGCATTTCAGCCCTTCCCCCACCACGGTCTGCGTACATGGAGAGGAAACGAGAGGAAGAGAGGATGAGGAAAGCAGCAAGTCCCAGAGTGAAGGTGTTCATGCCACAGCAGTATAACTCTCCCATGGGAATGTACTCAGCACAGAATGTGATGGACACCTTCCAGACCCAGGCAGAGGGTCTGCTGCAGGAAATGGAAGAGTGAGTGAACTGGTCAGGTGGCTTAGCCAAATATTCTGCAAAACTGGCTTAAAAGCACCAAATTTTGCATGTGAGTTCTGATGGTACATACAGTGAAATTCAGTTGGCACCCTTGTGAGTGGTGCCTGTTATGCAAGTGGAGGTGGGGTGGGGGCTAAAATCCAAAATCTTTCATCAAATCTTGACTGTGGTTTTACATGCCTTTGAGGTGATATTAAGTCGTAGAAAGATCGCCGAAATGAAGTATTATGAAACTGATGTTAAGGTTGTATGATATTAAGGTATTTAGGGCATAGTTTTCATTAATGCAATACCTAAATCTTCAGAGCAAAAAGAAAGCCTCTTAAAGCTTCAGTGTAAGAAAAAATGTTTCTGTGTCTGTGTGCATATTTTTTGCAAGTTCTGTCTTTTTTTATATGAATAGATAAAATAAAAGCAGTCTGTCATCTGTTTAAACTTTTTGAGCAGATCTAAATATAATACATACATATATATATATATATATATATATATATATATTAGACATGCATCAATACTACAACTTTGTTCTGCTGACCCAAGTTTGCAGAGCTTAAAGCATCACTTATGTCTGTCTGTAAACTTTTGGTTTGTGAGCACGATAACTTTAAAAGTTGTTATGTTAGCCCGATATAACTTTCAGGACTTATACAGTGTATGAAAATCTAGGTTCCTTTTAATATTAGTGGTGCCACCTACAGTATTATGTAATATAGGGGTCAAAATTTGAAATCTTGTGAACACTGTAACATCTTTGATTTGTAATGGATCTTCACCAAATTTGGTGGGATTGTGTGGGAGATCAAGGTCTGTTACTAGTGATGCTAGTGGTGCTACCTATAATTTGATGGAAACTATGAGCTAAAATGTGTTTAAAGATATAAAATTCCATATTTGGAAGAGTAATTGTATCAGACTTGTCAAATTTATAGAATATATAGACCATGTCCGATGCTAGAATGTTAAATAATATGTGTGACTTTGACGCATTTTTGTGAGGTCACCATGCCTGTAAAGTTGAAAAGGTGATTCTGTAATGATAGCTTGGACATCAATGGCAAAGAGGATTGAGCTTCCAGATCAGAATTGGACTTGATTACATCAAGGAGGGTAGAGTCTCTACCCTCCTTGATTACATGATACTTAGAACTGTACTTGATGACCTACTTTTTGGGTCACTGTGACCCAGAAATTATGGAGTTTTCATTTGGAATGAAACCTTAAACAACTTGTAGAGTGAAACCTGTCTTGACAGACCACCTGTAGGGAGCAGCAAATTGTAGTCTTTCATTGGAGGTAATATAAACAACATTAAAAGTACTATGCAATGTATGTAAAATGGTGGTCTCTCA